>JANEHU010000611.1:0-84712 GCA_027563435.1 Nasonovia ribisnigri
CGTCGCTAAATGTAAAAATTATTTATTATTAATTTAAATGTCGTATTAGTATCTTTATAATTTTTATAATTTTATATCTTATAATATTACAACTTAAATCGAATACCTATCTTAACTTTTTATTCATAAATTCTTAAATTAATGTTTTTTCCCGTGTAATCTTTTCGTAGTGTTTATTTTAATTGATTCATGTCGGGTTGCATGAACGATCTAAACATCTAACGAATCAATACTGTTCATAAATAATGGTCCCTAACAGTTAAACATGATTTAGTGGCCCATGATTGATTGTCTAAATTTTATCGAACCATTAATAAGCTAATACATTTTTCGTACAATTCGTCATTAATTTGTTAAACTCTGCAAGTATATACGAGTAATGAAAACTTAAATTAGTTTCTGAAGGAGGTGACATATTTAAAAGGGCTTAGGGGACAAGTTGTTCAAAATCCGCCTTGCGATCGTTATGTTACTTACCTATATTGTATATTTGTAAATGTAATGTCGCATTCGCAGTGCTCTGACATCCGGCCTCCGCAAACAGCTTCGCTGCGGTTCTCGGCGCACAGCTCAACTAGGCTTACGAGTTACGAGCCACTCGGCCGACGCGGTTCGGTTCCTGACACCGCTTTCGTTTTCGAAACCACGTCAGCTGATCTCCTGAGGGCCATTGCGGCTACCAGAGCGCCCTGTATCAGTTACCGACCAATCTACGTCCCCTTGTCCGGCCTAAGAGAGGTTTGAGTCATTTCACAGCTACCGCCGCTCCCATACAAAATCAAAGACCACACAATCATGACGACGACAGCGTCAACGACTCCGTCCGGGGAGGACTCAATAATATCGGGGAGATAATACACCTGTATGTGGCAGTTCAAGGGACTTTTAAAAAACTGATTTGTCCCTATTCGTACCGATGTCGACTGCATCTCTACCGCCAACCGTCACTTTAATATACTTAAAGTGTTCCGAAATGTAAATTTTTAAACTCACCTTTAGCTATTTTCAGGCTGTACGGATTTAGTATGTGGCCGTGTGGCATGTGCCCGACCTAACACAACGGCTACATAAACATGGTGGCCATATTAACACGACGGTTACACACAATAAAAAGTGCCATGTCCTGCGCCGATCATAGGACCTGGTGACACTGTGTTGGACGAAGGTATGTAAAAAAACATTTAAATATATGTAAATATACCATGTTAAAAACAAAATTGATGTGTAATTGTATGTTTTGTTTCGTTTTGTAGAGTTTTTAGTCGGTTTTCCCGGAGGTGTTAAGTGTATATTTATGGCAAAGCAACACAAAAACGTGAAAGTGGCAATTGATCCGCTTTGTGAGACAAGTGGAAATATCATTCAACTCGCCAAATAATTTGATAAATGTGGTACTATAATATCTTCTGCATTAAAATGAAAAAAACAGTTTTAGTGAAATAAAATGTGAAATAATAATAAATTAACTATTTAATTTAATATTAAACATGAAAGAGAACCGTACATATTACAATAATTTATTGTGTAGGATTGAATTCATTAGAACGATTCCAGAAGTAACGATGTTCCTAAACTTGAATATATCCATCTGCATAGCTGTAAGTTAGAGAACGTGTACTTTAAAAATTGTTTAGTATTATAATATTTATCTCATAAACGAATTTTCATTAGCATTCCGCTTGGGCGAACGTTGTAACCGAATAGCTTATAGTAGTTATTTGAGAAATGTCGAAAAGTTTTTAAACAGCTGTTGGTGTGCAGAAGTTTTTTGTTGGACTAGACATACACAAATAATATATTTTATAATGTGTTGGATGTTAAGATATTTATTGATGTACACGTCACATCGGATTTGTAAATATTAAGTCCAATTCCGTTAGTTAGAATGATAGTTAAAATTTACAAACTGGTCGATTGTTTTAGAAAATATTTTTATTGAAAAAATGTATAAACTATTATCAAATATTTAAATATTTGATTTTGTATTATGGCGATTTTAAAACCCATTAAGTCCGAAGTAATTTTCTGTTTTTATATATTGGTTTTTTTTTATAAAATACTTGGGGAACCATAGCTATTTTCAGAAATTATTTTTCCCGTTACCAAATAGGTGCTCTAGGACATAATGAGTCACTGGATGCTGCTGGTCTACTTTTAGATAAGAACTTAGTCGTAATTCAAATTTAAAGAGATTCCTTGTTATCGGTTTTTAACTTAGGTACTATTGTTACAAGTCATGCAAGTGCCTTGTATTTTCTTTTGATTTGTATGGTTTCGTGACTCGTTGTTATGTAACATATAATATGTATATTATATTATTATATGGTAAGAAATCTTCAAAAGGTACGTATTATATTTGTATTATTATACCTACCTGGCTATATACATATCTAAATACTTTAATCGCTTTTTCTATAGGTTTCTCTACTGAAATTTACTACTTACCCTATACATAATTAATAATTTATTGTTATATATTAAATAATAAGTCATTCAGGGTTAAGTTATAATTAAATATGATTTGTTTTAAATGTAAAGTTAAATTTTTATTATTATCAACATTGGTTGTCCGTTACTAAGTGACTTAAGAAAAGAAAAGGAATTTCTTGTTTTTAAGATTGGTCGAGATTTACCGTAAGCATAGTTTTTAGTCATTATCATAATTTTTATTTTTAAAATATGAAAATTAGATTAAGCAATACTTATTCTTAAGCATCGACTATGATGAATACGGCCCTCACTTTCCTACCAGAAAACTCATTTAAGAAGAATTTTTACTGTTCTAAAAGGTGATGACTAACATACAAAAAAACATACAAAATCAATACATTTATTACGCCGCTTAGAACTAAAATCATAAGTACACAAAGAAATATATTTTATAATAATATACAATATTGTTTATTATGCAAGAAGACAATTCAGTTATATAGTTAAATAATGAATTACCTACTGCTAAAAAGCACCATCTGCATATAGATTAATGCTCAATATGGTATGCACGTACGAGTCAGTTTTAATTAATTTCAATACTTATGGAGCAGAATGGTAAAAGATTTTTTAATGAACTGTCCAGTTTTTTTTACTCATGTAGTATAATTAAATAAATGGACATTGAAGTAATTGCATTCTGTAAGACTTGGAATATTGTACTCAATACCACAATATACTTTTTACTTTTTTCTAACTAAACTGACCTGATATAACCAATCATTGGTTAGTTCATTTAGTATGTATAGCATTTGATAAAGTTGACTAGAAAAAAAAGTTAATTATAGTTGCAATTCAATTAACGTACAAAAACAAATAAATAAATGTTAACATCCGTATGGATACGAGCCAATCAGTTATATGGTTACGATCAGGCAACTTTGACGTTTTTGAAACTAATTCAATTTTGATTAACATTTTTATTTATACAATTTGTTATTGTTTCTCAAAAATCAGAAAAAGTAATCATGTATTCTGATGCAATGTTGATGGGAAATACGTTATTACAGCAATTACCAAAATAATGTTTGTGTAGTACCTACAACAGTATTTATATTATATTTATAGGTCGTAGGTACACATGACACGTATTTAAAAGTAAATTTATTTTTATTTAATATTTTTATATTGTTAAAACTATGTTATATAATATGTAATTACATTTTCTGGTTATCCAATTTTGTATTAGATAGTATAAAAAGATAATCAGTAAAATATATTTAAATTGTTAAAACATCCCTAGGACCCTAACTGTTTTAAACCTTTAAAGTCCATTATATTCTGAAGGTTTCAGGTGCGTGTATTTGAATAATTTCTCAAAAATAGTATCAAGGATTTCGTCATAACTTCGAAATCAGGGGTTTTTGATAATAATTTATAAATTCTCATTGGATAAGGTCTCATCTCCAATTTAGTTTTTAAGTTATGCTTTAATTAATGTATAAATATCCAAAATATTAACATTATTTTAACATTCCAAATAACATAAAATATTCAAAACATGTGTTTCTAAAAATTGAAACAAAAAAGTTGATTTTTAAAATAATGTTAATGACGTGGTGTGCTACAACGGGTGTCACCGGTATCGCCAAAAATGACCTTTCCGTTAAGTATTAATTTACTATACCTACATATAGCTTTTTAAAGTTCGAGTACCCTTACGTAAAGATGAAGGTACACACTACCTATATACAGTTAAATAACAACTGTGCACCTACAACTTTTAAATCTTTATGCACGATTTTTTTCCAGTTATTATATGAGTAAAGATATTAATTTACCGACAAAATAAGTAAAAATACATCATTTTATCTTAACATTTATTAGGTATAGATATAATTATTAAAAACAATCACCAAGTCATATAAAAAATACCAACAAAATTATTAGTCTATTAAAATTATTATTGTATTAACTTATATACTGAATACAGACATACAGTATTAATGCATTATATTTGCATTGTTTTGATGTCAGCACTCGATTAGGTTGACGTTGAAATCACATTATAAAAAACTGTAACATAGTTATATTATAGCAATTAAATATATGTTGTCTATAACATTTATTATAGTTAATTAAAAAAATTATTAAAATTATTAAATCTTTACTTAAGGGTTCCCAAACTTTTAAATTATCTATAATTTATAATTTGTGGAAAAAGTAATGAAGTTTTTTCTATTTTTACCGAAAAAGGTATTGGTGTAAAACGGAAACGTCATTTTTAGCGGTAACTGGTGACTCCCTCTGCAACCGTTGTGATATTATATTATAAAGAAGTAAAATAAAGGCTACAGGTTACTTGCGACCCAAAAAAAGGTATATTTCACAGGTAGTACATTTAACCGGTAACTTGCGTCCCGTTATGAGATATAATTTTTAATTTCAAAATTGTTAGAGAATAAGGTTTTTAATTTACCATATACAGGTTTATAATTTTACAAAGGTCGAATTCCTATGAATTAACGTAACTAAGATATACAAATTAGCGAACGAGCTTAACAAAACAAGGTGTTTATAAATTATAGTACAATCTCGGTATTATTGGAAATTAGTATAGTTATTTTATAACAACTATAGTATGTTGTTGGATGTTGGTTATTAGTTATTACTTATAACCATACAGGAATTTTCTTTAAATGACTAAAATATATTAGGTACTTAAGTTCAAGTAAAATAAGATAATTTACAGAAGACCATTAAAATAAGTAGAATTTTGTTTATAATCATATACCTACATATAAGTATATAGTATAATTTGTAAATCTTAAAAGATTTCTATTCCATAAATAATAAAATATATAATTCTTATAGGTACGTTGCAAGACAAACAATGAAAGTTATGTAAACTTATGATACATATAGAACATAATGTAGTTCAAAGTATATAACTTTATTAGTATAAATATATAATAATAATTTATCAAGAACCATTATACTGCACAAAAGTTCTATAATACCTATATTAATATATATGTAGTCATTTCAATCAAACTTTGAGTGAAATATAAAAATAATTATTTGTAATGATATTGAATCTAAGAGCTTTTGTAACTCTTCAATATGTATATTGTATATGTATATATTATGTAAGTTATCAAAACGAATTTTTCCAAGTTTTACTTCTTATGAACAAGTACAACTGTTATTTGTAAAATATTGTAACGTGTAAGTATGAAATGCGTACCTAAATATTATTTATTGGATATATTGATCGACCTACTACTTGTATCAATGATTGTGGTATTATTACACGGTTAGTTGCTAAAATGTAAGCAATAAACTTATACATTTTTAGTTTAGAGTCAAATAAATTTGGTATAATTTAGCCAGTATAAAGTATAAAGTATAAAGTCACAAGGTTCTGAATATATTTATATAGTTAACTCAATAAATTAATGTAAGTATAAAGATGCCTAGATAGGTACATCTACTGTGTGAACGGAATGCACTATTTATTATTCGAACGTTCACAGGTTTTCGGTGCTATATGTACGGGATTGGATGATTTTCTGAACCATCGGATTTAAGATGAAGTTATTACAGGTCGTCTATATACAATAGATTTATTTTTATTGCTTGCGCATAATAATAATAAAGGTATATGTATGCATATATTTTATAAAGGTACGTTTTCGATAAGTTTATTTTTTATCACATACTATTTGAACATAATAGTATATAAAATAATGCATTTACAATATAATAGTGTATATGCCAGTATCCTGCAGTGTACATTCAAATATTATATAATGTAAAAGCAGTATCGACATTTGTCGATTAGACTACACATGTATATTAAAATCGTATATGATGAAATGATATTATTTTATGCGTCTTTAAGTGGTCTACATGCAAAAAATATAGAATCAAGAAAAAACAACAAAATTATCATGCATGTCTTCCAATATAGTTCAGTTGGACCCGATCAATACTTTTAACTGGGAATACAATGTTATTTTGTGTACGATTTAAAAATCTATGTATTTTAACAGAAGATTTATGTAATAATCCAAGATGGTAGAACTGTATTTCGAAAACACAATTTAGTGTAAAGCTGTTAAATAAAATTGTCATATGATTAAATTTTTGTGAAGTTAGATTGTTTTGTGGTTTCTTAAAATTACCCTCACAACAGACTCCTCTACTTAATTTGTAAATTATAAGTGATACCTTGAACTGTCAAAGGCAGCAAAGTAACGCCACTGCTTTCCATTAATATCAGACAAATAAGGAACATAAACCATATATATAATAGAATAGTCATTAAAAATCTACAAAATACAATTGAATTATTTTATATAAGAAAAGAATATTCTATCCATGGTTTTCAAACAAGGAACCTAGCCACCTCTGCCTCTGTTTTTTTAACGATCTAAAACCTTCAGATAGCAACACCTCAATTGTTAAGTTAATATCATTGTGCTTCTCTAAAACCATATTCTAAGATTTCCATGCCAGGAAAGGTAGGTACTCACGATGTCTGCTTTTTACATACGGTCTCTTAATCATATGGTCTTATAATAACAATTAACAACCATCTTAAATGCGTTCGTTGTGCCACGTACTGAAAACCAAGACTCAACTCAGTACCCCAAAGATAGAAACGAACCAGCCAAATACGTCTTCCATGCTAATTGTGATGAATGACAGATTTATAAAGCTCTGAATAAATCCAAATCGACTAACCATTGGTCAAAAAACAAATAATCTCAGCTAGAAATGTCTAACACAAACGAGAAACCACAATTAAACTCAACAGACCTTTCTCCACTCCTCGACCCCTCCCCCCACCACACAGGATAGTTTCTCCAACTCTAACAAAGACAAGTCAAGTTTCAACTTTATACAAAATATCAACTTGATACATGAGTCAAAAATGATTTATACATTTTTGATTTTTCTGCTCATCACGGCTATAGGAATGAAAAAATCCTAAAAAATGAACATCCCTATTTGTATAGAACTTGCAAGAAAGAAATTGCCAATAATGTAAATGGATTCTGAATAGTGCTAAAAGAAAAAAATGTCACAATTCAAGACGGTGCCTAATCCGGACATCGCTAGAACTTACACAGCATTTAACAAACAAATAATTTGTCTGAAGTAAAGCGCATAAATGAATTTTTATGAATATATTTTAAGAATGCTACATTGTCCTCAAGAAAATTTGTCGTTATTTACTGTCTAAAATATACACTATAAAATATATACCTTACTTTTTATAATTTATATTTAGTATAATAATATATCTATATATTTTCAGTGAATCCGAAGCATTATTTTCTGGAACCGGAATCATATTTTTTGTTTTTATGAACCGGGACAGAACCGGTAATTTTTTTTTTTCTAGAACTGGAACCGGAACCTGTGGGTACCGCGGGTAAGATCAAAAGGTCTCTGCTATTATAAGTACTTTTACACTATAAAAGACGGGTAAGTGGATGTCGCTCTGCAGTACAGTAGGTTACAAACGGGTCACTGTAATGGATGTTAAACAATTTGAAGTCAATGATATAATATCATTGTATACGAAAAACGATTCTAAACTGAGACGGTTTGTCATTCTAGGATATTTTATATTGTATTTAAATTATTATTACGTATTATTAATATGGTAGCCGATAAGTTGAATTAGTACTATAAAATTACAAAAAAATAATTAAAATCGTTATTCTTCATTATTAAATATATAATTTCGTCCAAAATTTAACTATAAAAAAAACTGTGTTGATGTATATACTTTAGAATTTTTAGTTACAGAGTTAACTTCTTACGTGTAACGTTGTTTTAAAGATGCAATTCTGAACTGTCAAAGTTAAACATTTTATACGTTTTTAACAACAACATAATTTGTAAATTTTCAATTTGATAAATTATGCTAAAATTTAACTTACATCAAAGCTTATAAAAAACCTTGTATATTTATTTTTAATATTTTTAAGCTGATAGTGTAACAATGTGTGAGGAACATTGTATTATATTTCCAATCATTTTAACCCAACGAATACAATTTTATTGACAGTAATCGAAAAAAAAAACTAAAAAATTAAAAATTGAAAATGTCTGTAAACAACTCCAAACGACTCAAAATATATGTATAAGTATAACTATTAACTAAAATCATTCTTATAATTGAGTATTCTTCTTAACAGCTTAGCGGACCATGTAAAACTATGTATAGGTAACTAAAATCATTATAAGTAAAATTAAAATTTAACAGTTAAAAACTAAAACCATATATTTCTATAATTAATTCATTCTAAATTATTTGAAATTGTATTCAGTCGTTTTAAACTTATTATTATGGATACTAATAAATTATTTGACCTTACTCACAGTTTCTGACGTATTACATTATTATTATTATTTACTATCATACTTTGAACATTGATGTGTTCTGTATGTTATTAATTTTAAAATAACCTGTCTGAGAGGAGTAGAGAAAAATTGTACTCACGACAGTCATGTAGCAAAATTGCCTACGTATATTGCTACGAGAAAAACATTCTCATCATATTAATATATACAGAGTTGAATTCCCTACACAAGATAAAAGTACAAAACTATAAAATAAAACTTTTTATCCTTGAAGACATACTAGAATATAGTTTAAAAACATATAAAGAAACGTAATTATATATTTTATTACCTCTTTTTTCTTGGAAATTATTATTGAATTATAAATTGAGATATGCCTTGGAAACCTACGCTTTATACTAATTCAATTAACAAATAAAGTAGGAACTAAATATACATATATATATGCATACTTACAAAGTTACAAACATGCTGTAATACGACTCTGATAAAGATATAACTGTGTAATTAAATTAATGATTAAATTGTATTTGTATAATGTATATAGGTAGTACAATGAATATAATATTTGAACAGAGGAAAGCAGTATGAAACGATTTCTGGGAAATAAATTTATGACGAATAATTGGAAAGTCTAAAAATTTGTTTCAATAAAATGTTTTAGAAATATGAATAACTAGTAATAAATTAAAATAATTAATATCTATATCAAACTTATAAAAAAAATTAAGTAACTTTTTTTTTTTAAATGTATGCATAACCTATTTGTACACTAAGTAATTTTATATATTTAAATTTATTTAAATTTACTAAAACTCTATTCAATCTGAAAACTATTTACATTAAACAAAATATAAAAGCCAACTTGTATACATGTAAACTTGTAAATAACTCATGTTCAGATAGGTAGTCCTAAAGTGGTATTTGGGAGTTATTTCATGCTCTGTGCTGTCATTTCAAAATATTTTATATTAACTGAATAACCAATCTTCGCTCGTGTGACCGTGTGCAGTTTTTTTTTCTGCAAATCTTTTATATGCTATATAAGTGTATCTCGATTTGAATGTATATCAATTCACGGAAAAATCATCATTAGTGTACCTAGCTTAGTGATTTAATTCGACCTAGATGGGCAACCACAATTTGCGGATTGGAATTAACACTTAGTACATTTTTTGACGTGGTTAAACATTTTTGATATTTCTAAAAATAATCTCTGAGATTTTCGTCAAAATCAATAAAGTAGTTTTTGAGAAAATAAGCTACAAACATACATTTGGTTTTAAAATGAAGACATATAGCTCCTTTAATTGAGGCCATGTAAAAGTGACGATTTTAATAATATGAATGTTTTTACTTGATCTGCCCGATAGTAACCAATGGCAACCGTTTATAAGCAAAAAAAAGTTTCAATTTTCACTTTGAATCTTAAAATCTTAAAATGATTTTCTTTAACAGTGTCATTTCTAATAGGATAATTAATCTACTTAGTATTTTGGGGGGTCGAAAGCACCGGGAAAAACAAAAAAATATAGGGAAAACGGAAATTTTTAGATAATCGATTTTAGATTTTGGTGTAACCTAAAACAAAATATCGTAGATACGTCATGCAATTTACACTGGTTGTTTATAGATATTAGAATTTTTTATACACCATTCAATTTTCAAATTTTTTTAGCTTGTTTTGTGGTTTTTTTCTGACATTTTCAGTTTCCTTTTTTTTTAGACTATAGTATATAAAATTGTATTTGTTGGGTCAAAAATCTTGAAAATTTAATACAAGGTATAACTCAATTGCAAAAAATTAAGCAACTTGCATATCATTTTTTGTTAAAAATTTAAAATAGGTACCTTATATATAATAAACTAAGATATTTTATTAGTTTGCAATTATTAACAAAATAATTAAACTAATGAGTAATGACCATTAAAGTATTTTTAAACTTGTAATTATATTAAAATAAATTATTACGACGATAACAACGAATGAACGACTTGGATATAACGAGTATAATTACATAACAATAATGATAGCACACAAGAAAATGCAAAGAAAGTTGTAGAATTCTTTAATCAGAACTGAAGTACCTATTGGTGGCAGTGGTCATTGGTGAAATGTCTGATTTCTTAATGATTTGATATTCTAAAATATTTTAATAATGACATGATTTATATGCAATATAATATAGTTAAAGATGCATTTTATTTTGTCAAAATATTATGTTATAATAGGCCATGAAATTATATTTCCAATAATTTCCAAAATATCATTACGTGAAAATGAACATTATCTACTTAACTAGCTAATTTTTATATAAGCTAAATAATATTAGTTAGTCCCTAAAATAAATTCATAACATTTATTATAGATTTTAAACTTTTTTTGTCAACGATACTATAATTTTAGGCTTTTACATTATTTTCGTTTGAATATAGGTACCCAAAACACCTTATTGTGTTTATGGTTAAAATATACAAAATAAATAATAGATATTTTATATTATAATTTCTATAATACAACTAAATGTAAAATACCTATCTAAAAAAATATCTGATTTACAATTTTAAAACTGTAGAGGTTTTAATTTTAGTGGAGAGTTGAAATTATATTTTTGCCTTACTAGGATGTTATCTGGGGGTTAAATTTCCCCCTCTACCATTTACCAGTCAACGTAGTACCTACTGTTTACACATAATATGATTTGACTGTAATAATTTATAACAGTAAATATACATCACATCTTACACTATCGTCCATTTTTTTCAATATTGATTATTAAAGTTAGAACTCATAAGTATTCTACAGCTGTTAAATTATCTAGGTACCTAGGTTATAGCTAGCATTAACTTACTCTTGTCAAAATAAAAATATAGTTAGTTATAAAAAACCGTCGAGAGCAGAGCACGGATACGTTCGACGTATCCGATTTTAGTTTGATAATAATTTTGTACATTTTATTTAATATTGAAAAAATATTAACCTCGTTGGAAACTTGAATAAAATGTGGACCTCAAATAAAGTAGGTACCTCCATATTACTACGTCTTGTCTTTTCCGAGTTCTGACTTCTAACAGTAACTTAAGTCAAGTGTAAGATAGAGCCGTGGATCCGTGGAGGCATAGATCAAAGTGCAAACGAAAGCAATCGTATCGTCGTAATAAATACTAATAATATTCTTATTCTGATAATTAATAAAGCGTATTTTTGTACTTAGAGTTAGTTTGTTAGTCGTAACGTCTTTGTCATTGTCGTCGGTGGTGCGGGGGCGGTGGTGAGTGTCGTGCATTACGATAATAATATTATATCTATATCGTCTCGCTGGTCACACTGGCAACCGGTCCGGTGCAAAACGTTTCGTTGGCCGATTTCACCACACGCGAATGTCGCGGGCTGTGTGATAATGTCAAATGTGTGTTTGTTTTTGTTTGTTCTTCAACAATCGCGTTTGAATTTCTGACCGAAAATCGCCAAACAATCTCTCGTTTGCTAGTTGCCACACAGTTTTTACTGCATTTCTGGCGTCTAGACCTTACCTCTGTCGGTGGGCTGTGGACATGCAGAGTTGTGGTTGTAGGAGTAATAGCAATAGTACTGGTAAGTAGGAATGTAGGATTTGGTTGAATATAATAACGAATGCTTCTTTTTTTAAATCATCGTCTGGTTATGTGAATTGTGTTATGTGACAGGCCAGAAAACCTGTTCACCGACCAGCTACCTATGACCGTCATTGAAACTGCCACCACGATGGATAAGATTGTGACACAAATCAAAACCCGGTTTAAGGTAAGCACCATTGATCCCTTCTATTGGGCCACAAAACTCTGTAATTACGCCGATTGCCGTCCCACAAAGTACGCTTTGAGATAGGCCTCGGGGCACTTTAGCACCTACTAATATTTGTGTTTAAGGTAGGTAGGTGTATAGAAAATCACCATGATAGATACAGTATACTGAATGGGCCATGTATAGGTGACTATGCGGGATTGGTAAAATTAAACACATAAGACCGTTACACACACTTTGCAAATATTTAATTGATATTTAATATTGTTGTACCTAGCCGTTTTATATTAATACATACGAATAATAAAATAATTAACTATGATATAATGCAGCCAAACGACTTGTGAAATTGTTTGTCTGTCTGTAAACTATACAAGACTCGGGAAGTACATAACTGTCTAATAATTCAGCTTATCAATTTAAATCAAGTGTTAGTGTGATTGAATGTATATTGTAAATTGTTTTTTTATCCAATTCTATAGCAACCATGAAAGCAGATTAATTATTGACAGCGTTCGCTACATTGCAATATTGGTAAGCCGGCATGTAGATTATTACTGTATACCGTGGTTTTATTTTCATTTAAAGTATTAATCTCATTTGTTGTAACAATTAATAAATTAAACTTCATAAAATCTATTTCATCGAGTTAATCCATATTATACTATACTAATATAATGTTATCTAACTAAAATTCCTTTGCATGATGTAATATTTCTAGTGGTCCTTAACATTTATATTCATACAATTTTTTTATATACATATTATATATAAAACTGATACTATTACCTACTTTTGTTTTCAATACTTACTCCCAACTTACATTAAATTTCCCTTTTTTTTGTACCCGGTATATATTGATTAATATTATTATAACTCTTTATACACAATATTATACCTATAAAATAATTAATATATTTTTTTCTTTTCAGAATGATGAACATAACTTGAATGTGATACCTAATGTATCCATCAACAGAATTAAAACCAACTACTATGCAAATACAAAAAAATCATCATAACTGTTATTGACATTTTATTTAAGTTACTAAATTTATAACACATTTTTTTTTTTTTTTATTGTGTATTTTTATTATTATTATTATTTCTAAGTAAACAATTTTAAAGTGAGTTAAATCATTAGGACAAATTATATAGGACCCTATTATCAATATAACTCTATACTGCCATTTACTTGTTAAAACATTTAATATTCAAAATTGTAAAGTTAAAATTAATTTCTCCTCATACCACTGTACATTTTATGTTAACATTAAGATGAATTACTTACTTACAAGATGTTATCAATTTGCAATTTGATACTTACTGATTTGATGGATAATTTGTTTAATATTACCATATTAAGCAAGGGGTACAATCAACAAGTTTTGTTATTTTTCTAAAGTATAATACTTTTTTAAAAAATTAAAGTAGTTGATGAACTCTAGGTCTCTTTGCCACCAAACTCCCTATATAAATCCATCTCATTCTCATACCACTAAATATAGGCTTTAGCAATCCAATCCATTGTATGATGCATCATGCTAACAAACACCCAACTCACTATATGTAAAAATTTTTGTTTATTACATAAATCATGTTAATAGTAGTTTATTTTGTTGAATAATGGTTGTATATTATCTTGAGCCTTATCATATTTGGCATAACAAAAATGTAGCATAACAATTACTCGTTTGAATGACTAAGAAATTAAATGTGAATTATTGATACTTTTAACACTTAATATTTAATTTTTTTCTATTATTATCTTTTTGAGATGAGTATTTTATTTCATTTCTCATTACCTATTAAAGTAGTATTAAATGAGACTAAATTGCCTTACCTTAACTATTCAAATAAAATTATCTGAGTTCAATAAGATGAATAATTTTATCTACTTTATATAATATTTTTGTTGTTTATTATTACAACCTATTTAATAATTATTTACTCTATGATTATAGAAAATATATTTTATAATATTTATTTCACCTATTTTATCCTTAAGCGTCAAAGTAGTGATCATTTTCCTTGATATTCATATAAAATGGATAACCGTATTTAGGAACAATAATTTAGTCTTTACTTTAGTGCGTTATTACTTATTGTTTTAGTCTTGATTATAAAATTGTTTGTGTGGAAAAGTATATGATACGACAGAGTTTAACAGAAAGACATTACAAAACACTTTTGTTCTAATTAATATATTTATTTTTTTAATATTGAAAATAAAAATAACTAAATCTGATATAAATTTCTTTGAAAATTTCATAATAGCCAATTTGTAAATCTGGGTTTTAGAAAAATTTTCATTGTAAAAGTTAATTTTAACATATATTATATAGGTACAATAGATGGTCCATTTTTGTGTCTACACTCATTATTTAGAATATTTAAAAAAGCTTATTTATATTAATTGATTTTATGAAAAAGTTTTGTACTTTTAAAAATGTTTATCTTTATTAAATTGGTTTAGGTACTTTTTTAAAAGACAACATACCTTTTTAATTTCAAATTCTAAAGCATAATATTTCTTAGAATATTAAATACAAATCGAGTTTGTTACGAGTACCTATGTTATATTTTATTAGTTATATTGTATTAAAATTACGATGAGTGGTATTCCAGGGTTTCACAGGGATTACGCTACCTTGCAAAATGTCCACATAATTTATATTACAATATTACCCCATTGTATTAATAACCCCTTAATAGATGCAGCTATCAAAATATTATAATTATATGTAAAATTTAGACTTAAATTGTATCATTGTTATTCAACACCTACCTGATTTATAAGGTACTTACTTTATATAAATTAATTATTATTAGGTAGGTACTTGTATTTCACAAATCTTTAAATTATTGTTCAATAAAATAGTTATTTAATTTCCGTGAAGTAAACAAAACTAAGTTATATGATATTGTAAACTATTTAGTATCGTAAATAATTTATAATGGTAGGTATGTTTGTTGCTAGTAGTTCTTACACAAATCAACCTTTAACTTAAAATATTGTGACAAGTAAAAATAGGTTTTATCCATTAGATATATGTAATAATTCAATATAATATATAATAGATCTGGTTTAGACTAATTTAAATTTAAATGCATCTTTTCAGGAAGTTAATCAATCATTTATTACAATTTGAATGATGTATTTTATAATTCCAATTTCGTTGTCAATTAATTTGATTTTATTGTTATCATAGGTAGTCAAAGTTCATCTTGACCTCTTGTTGTTCATTTGTAGGTGTATATATATATATAATATATATATATGGCGTACCTATTTTGAATAGTGGAAAACTTTAATGCTACAAGTTCATGTTTCGTACAAAATATAGTTCACCGGTTCATCCTATTCCTATACATTTTTATTTTTTTATAAAGCCAATTGTTAATCAACTTAATTTAATTGAACGATTTATTAATAGGTACAAAAAAAGGTGGGCAAGTAAGTGTGACTATGCTGTAAAGTAGGTTACAAGTGCGCCACTAATGGATGGTGTTAAATTTGAAATCAATGATATAATATAAATGATATGTATACAAAAAACGATTCTAGGGAAGACGGTCAGTCAGCTTTATGATATATTACTAGGTATATTTTATAATATTATTTTGAACGAAAGTAATTTATTTACCTATTTACGTGGAAAGTTATTTTAAATTGTCAATCCTTAGCTATAAAATTTGAAACATTTTGTCAAAATTCGAACTTTAAATGTTTATAAAAAAAATGTGACCCTATGTTTTTTTAATATTTTTCAACTGCTATTGTAACAATATATGTAGCATATTAAGAACCTTTTTTATCCAATAAATAATTTATTATAAATGATAAAAATCCTAATTTTATTGATATTTGTAGAAAAAAAACTAAAAAAATTTAAAAACTGAAAATGTCTGTAAACAGTTCAAAACAAATCAAAATATTTTGGAATTTTATCGTAATGAGAAAACACGTATTTTACCTATTAATAACCGGCGCATATTTCATTTATCTACGGTCATTTTTTTAAAGTCACACCCAAAACAAAAATCGATTTTTCGAAAACCAATTTTGCGTAAAAATTTCCGTTTTCTTTAATTTTTATTTTGTTTTACCTTCAACCCTCCGCACTTTTGAAACTATTGGAAATTCACCAACTGGATTCACTTTCCCATCATACATGATACTGTTGGAGAAAATCGGAGCAGTTAAACTGCCCCAAATGGTGTTGACAGACATACAAAAAAAAAATTTAAAAAAAAACACATCATTTATTACATTTATCGGTCCGCTCAGAATCTAAAATAGGGAAAGTATAGGTAACGTCTCTGCTGTACAGTATTATAGGTGTCGGTCGAGTGTACTTCGTATATTACAAGTAAGTCACTCTATACCTACACATAGTGGTTACCTCATATAAATTATATGAAAAACGAGCATAAACGAAGAGTACATAACCTAACCACATAAGTACCTATGTGTTATTTATATTTATATTACTTATATTTATATTACTATTAAACTAATTTCTTTTACTATGACTTATAAGTATGTAGTACGATACTATACTATACTAGGTTGAATTAATTTTTGGCGAAACATTATATTTTAAAACGTTGTGTATAAAATATCATATCCGTAGGTACCTACTTTAAAAGTTTTAATTGTTCATGAATAATATTTTTAAATTAAACAAAATAACTTAAATCTGTATTCTTCGTTTAAATATATATGATTTCATTCGAACTTGAACCTAAAATATCTATAAAAAAACTATCTACATATTTCTTTGTTTTTTGGTTACATGATAAACTGCTATATGAAGAACGTTGTATATTAAATTTCCGAATTTTAGGTGTATTTGATCATTATGTATGAGCATTTTTTACATTTTGTACTAAAACTTATTTACCAATTTTCGCGGTTTGGATGCTTTATATACCTTAAAATAATTTGAAAACTATACCATGTGTAGAAAATGATAATAAAAAAATTAGGTGACAATTTCAAAACATATCTACCGTTTAATTTTTGAGTTAGGTACACCAAAAAAACAAACGATTTTATTAAAAGCTGTTTTTGCGAAAATTTCGTGTATTCCTTAGTTTTTGGAGGTTATTTTTAAAAGTACTAGGAATATTTAGATTCTGAGCAGAGTGGTAAAAATATATTGATTTTACAATGATGTGTTTTTTGTATGTATATTGTATATACAATATGATAAGTAGGTATAGTTGAAATAATTCGTATTTTTTCCACCTCAGTATCTACCTTTTCTGGTAGGAAAGTGAATCTAGTTGGTACATTAGAGAGGTGGAAAATAGAAATACTCAGAATGTAAACGTCGAGAAAAAGAAAAAACAGAAAAGACTGGGATTTTTACGCAAAACCAGTTTACGACAAAATTGATTTTGTTTTTTAGTGAGACTACATTTTCACCAGATGCTTATATAAATATTTACTGTGCACCATTAAATTTTCGAAATATATAGAAATTTTTTGAGCAGTTTATAGGTATAAAAAAATTTCGATGTTTATTATTATTTTAGAATAATTTTTTAATTATATAATAATTTAAATCTAAATTGAACGTAAATCCACAATATATTTGTTATGCGCGTCTGAAGTTAGAATTTTGACAAAATTCATAAATTTCACATAAATTTGTAAATTATTTTACGTTAGATATTCATAAAAATGTTTCTATTTATATCTGAGATTTGAAATTTTAATATAAGATTCTTCATAAGTTTTCCAAATCTCTAACAAAAAAAAAGTTTTATTAATGATTGAAAATTTAAAACAAGGTATCTTATTATACCTTTTTTTTTATTTCCTTCTTAAGTTCAAATTTGGAGGAAATTAGATATTTAAACAAAGAATAACGAGCCTAGTTATTTTGTTGTAATTTATGCATATTTTTATAATATATATAGGGTGACTGTTTCTGCTCAGAATCGTTTTTCGTATACAATGACATTATATCATTGAATTCAATTTTGACTCCGTTCATAACAGTGACCCACTGTCCCACTGGTTACTTGTAACCTACTGTAGAGCAGAGCAGCATCCACCTTTTTACTTTTGACCCCCTAAAGTACCATCTAGTTACAATTTTTTACTAGTAACCACCCTCAAAACGTGTGTAAATGTGTTATTATAGTTTATAATTTTATATAATTGTTAATTATAATATATTTCTGTTGACTAGTACCTAATTTATAACAAGGTTTATAAGGTTTCAGTAGAAAAAATTTATATATCTACATCATAGGTAGTATCATACTAAAATGAACAGTATATTTATCTGATAAAAACCTAGAAAAACAACGGTTTTTAAAAATATTAATGCATTTTTGTGTGATGGTAAATTGTAATCATGCAATAATGGCATGGATGCGATTAAAAATATATAATATGTGCTTTAGTGAAATTTATAATTTAAAATTATAGTACTATTATCATAAATAAACCAATTGTATACAAATATAAAAAAAACTTTTATATGACAAATACAACGCGTAAAATTATTTTTTCTGTACTTACATAAAAAATTATTAATACATTTTCAAGTTTCTAATTAAGTTAAGGTATAGTTATATTTGCTGTTTCTTTTTGTCACAAACACCATACATAACAAACATTTTTGGCATGTTTCAATTATGGGGAAAACTGTACGAATTAGGTAAACATATGACCTATCTATTTATCTATTACAAAATTTAGCAATAAAGTGTAGTATAGCCAATACAGGTTTTTTATTTTACCTTTGGTAAATAGTTTATACCGATTTAAAATCGATAACGAAACGCTTTTAGTATTCCGCATCTGTTATTAATTCAATGGTTAAAATTATATTTAAAAATACCTTTCGTATAGAGTACAAATTTTAGTATAGGTAGGACATAGAAATATATTTACACATGAATAACAAATGTTACGTTTGCTTACTCGTCTTAAATTGTATAAGTAGCTAATTAATAATTAAATTATGCACAGGGTGATATTGTGATACCTAATATTGTTTATTATTATGAACTAAAAAGTGACATATTTGTGAATATAAAATTACAATAATGATCAAAAAATAAATGTTGTTTTATATTTTGTATGTGTATACTGTATTTATATATATTAAATGTATTATATATTTTTACAGCTATAGTTATAAATGTTCGGATGACCATAAATTTTTAACACAATAAAAACAAGTAGACAGTTATATTATTTTGTTATTGTGTAGTAATAGTGTATTGTGTTTAGCATTTAATAACTGATGTGAACATTTCAATGTTATAAAAAAAAAACTTTTTTGTTTGCCTCCAATATTTGAATGTCATGCCCTATATTATCATTAATTTTGTTGTATACTGCTGTAGTATACAGTAATCGTTGCCATATAAATTTGTACTTTTTTCTGTGAAATAAAATACTTTATAATCTGACTATAATTTAGTTTTAAAGAAATATATTGCATATTGCAAAACTTGTTCCTTTATTTGTTGTGCTTATATTACATTTAATTGTATCAAAACTTATCCTTACCTTAAAAGTATTTCTTTTATGGGCAAGACTAGTTTTAAGATAATATCGTTAAGAAAATTATTTTATTTTTTTTTATATATATAGCATATGATAAAAAAATTAGGTATAGGTACCTACTTAAAAACATTTTTAGGTGCTTTTATTATTGATGAAATGTGCACAACTATAGTAGGTACCTACTAAACATATCTGTAAAAATTCTATATATATAGGTACCTACGTTATAAGGAGTTTAAACTGTAAAATCAGGTATTTTTAATGCATCAGGACAAACGAGTAGCAATAAAAAAAATAAAAATTAGAGTTATTTTCTTAGATATTAGATTTTAGTATAGGTACTCTCATATCATTCTGGTTGACTGAAATATATTATGCCATTATAAGTAGGATTGCGTTTTTAATACATACGAGTGTGTTAAATTCAGTTTTGTTTAAATCGTCTTCAAGTGAAATATCGATCCACATCTTTCAACTCTATAGAAATATGTAATATTAAATCAAAATATGTGAGCTCGAGAGAATAGCGAGAATATGGTGGTTTTTTATTTTTATTTTCAGTCATTACTCATTAGTCATTAGTCATTAGTATAATAGATATGAGTATAGTTTATAAAAATATAAGTTTATTATACTTTTTTTATAAATATTATATATTAGGAATACTATATCCCAACTCACATGAAACACGAGTATGTACTACATGTACTACATGCATTCGATTCATAAATTGGATATAAATGTTATGACTTTTTTAAAATTCAATATTGTTTTAAGAGTGCACTTAAACACTTAACGTCCACTCAATTTTGAACACCTGTAGGCTGTAACATCAAACTCGCGCTTTTAAATATTACAAAAAATAATAAGTAGGTATGAACTAGTAATTTTTCCAAATCCTATTTAGTGTACAATAACTACCATAATAATATTTTACCATAATTTTGTCACTATAATATACTATTTTTTGTTCGGTTTCGGTAAGATCATATACCGGTATATGTTAGCTTTAGTTATAGGTACGTTGTTTCTATATTTCATATGCATACCGAAAACAGGGAGACAACTTCGGAAAATAATCCCATAATCCCACTTTACTCGTACTCTGGAGGGCTGCTCGTTATGATTTCTGTCGATCACATAGACGAACAAAATTGTGAAATAAAAAATTACATTAACACGAATTTTATTATTATAATAAACACCCTCGTATAGGTCTATATATTATGACAAGACATATCAAAACGATCATTGGTCGTCGTAAAATATAATAGGTATACGGTGATAATGATTTCCGGTCCCGTCGTGCGTCGGAGGCGTTTGCGAAAGCTAATACGAGTTATCACATGTATTATTATATCGTGTATACGCGTCGCTTCAATAACAGTAACTGTTTATTGTTATGTGTGACGTTATTGCTTTTCGTTGTTTTTTTCGGCGTATCATTATCGCACGACCGCTATAAAAACACATTTAACTATATATAATACGAGCATATTATATTATTACAAATAACAATATTTATGTACTTATATTTTATTTTTTTCCGTTTTTGTACGACGTAAAAAAAAATTATATACCGTGTTCTATAATATGGTATACTTGAGTATAATATAACACATTTAATATTATGTATATACTATTGTTTTATAAGTATTATTTTTATTTATTATGTAGGTAGGACGGGTAGGTACATGTGATTTGAAGTAATTTCGTTTGTCTAAAGTTTGTTTTACTCAGATATTTTAATATACATGTGAGATGGCAATTTTACCCCTCAAACTATTGTACTTGAACCTTTTTGTGAACAGTTTTTATTTTCTCCAAAAAAATATCCTGATGAACAAAGTAGATAAGATTAGGTTGGGTTTATTGAAAAGCTTTTATTTTCCTATTACTGCAGCTATGATAAACTTCTTGACTATACATTTAAGTCTTGAAAATAAATAGATATTTTTCATAATATTTGTCTAATTCATCAAACAAATTTGCTATTGGAAAATTGTCTATGCCTTAATAACATCATATTTACGTCGAGTACAGAAGTAATCTGTACTCCGCCAAATCCGTGTTTTTGTTGCCCTATACGGCTATACATATACGACCTATTATGTACATAATAGGTAAGTATTCTATATGTGCTGATTGCCGACTCTCTTTGATAAAAGGGAGAATTTTGGTATATTATACACCATCTGTGTCGTCAAATAGAGATTTTACAAAACACTATAATATCACCGCTAATAATTTTGCAGTTTAAAGTAGTGGTCTCGCGTATCAGTTTGATAATTTATTTTCCTTAGAAAAAATAAGTTCAATTGTACACATTTCATGTATTTATGAAAAACACAACAAATAATCATTTATAACATTTGCTCGTTCCGCATCATGTTTTGTAACTTTGCAAGTACCTATTCCTATCGATGACTAATTTAAGGTCAGTACCTATTATGGTTTCTGAATGATCCTACGAAATCGTAATAAAAATAAACAGATCAGTGCATAATTCGACAAAATATTATTTTAGTTTTTAGGACACAGTATGGTTATTTGTTTTATACAAGTATCAACATATACGTACTTACTTGAACATATTCAACTGAAAAATATTGCCCAGGTAGGAAAAAAAATATTTTTTATGTACTTTGTTTACATTTTGATTTACCTAAAGATTGTTAAATATAATTTTATGTTTTATAAAAAAAAGAGTTATCTATTGAACAAAAACCATATTATTATCATAGTATTTATTATTTTGATACATAGGTGTACATATTATGAATCCGAGCCCTTTACACGTTAAACTTATCCGAAATGAATACAAACGAGTTTCTCAACACTTTTTTCTTTTACATACACTGACGCAAACACACACACGCATTCACATATATTTATTTAATTGTTATAGCCGAGTATTTCTATACCTTACGATAAAAATCTACACACGCCTATGACGGTGATATATACATTGTATAGTATTATATATTTTATACGTAAATATTTGTGTAGATATTATTGTGCCGTCGCGGTCTCCGGACCGTAAAACGCGCGCGAGAATCAGGCGACGGCGGACTCCGTTCAGTCCGCAGTCCGACGGCGAGCGTGTTGGTCGCCGCGTCCGCGAAAAGTCACCGTCTGCGATCGTCTTCCGAATGACAAACGCACGAGTCGTGTCGCATAATATATTCGACTGAACCACGACATCAGGCCAGGTGTTCCGTGCACCGCAAACGTATATTTTATTATCATAATTATTATAAATCGTAAATTGTTTGATCAGTATAAATAATATATAATAGTATATTGGCCTGGTCGCATCTTCATTTCGGCGCGGATAATCAGTATCGATATAATATATACATTATATACAATAGGTGTTATATTGTTTAAAATAGGCGCGGCGTATTTAACGTATAGTGTAATCGATTTCGGTTTTATTGTTTTTTTACCGTTCCAAATGTCTTACGATGACGTACTACAGCAATTTCGGTAGTGGCGGCGTGCACAAGACCGCCGTCAAACACAACGGAGACGTGATCGCTTGCCACAAGTGTGGCGGATATAAGGTATTTACGGATAAAATTTAACATATTTATATGTATGTATACATAATATTATATTATCATTATAAATACTTTAAAGAATAAAATTAATGCTTCTCGAGTTTCGTGTTGTTCGTTATTGATGCAATTGTTGTTGCAGTTGTTTTGGCGCGACAGGCACCGTGGATACTAATTACAAAGTTTTGATAGGTAATGTAATGATGATAAAAAAAAAAACTAAGTTTCTTTAAAAATATGGATTTGAACTGGAGGACTCCCTCCATCTCACTTTGTGGGGAGATAAAACATGTTAAATCGTTTTCAGGTGTTTAGAACCTTTTTCTACTTTGAAAACTTTGCAGTGGTACCATTAGGTTATCCATTAGGTTTTTCTGAATAAATTATACTTGGTCGTATGGCTCGCAAAGTTTACAAACTTAGTTAACGGTATTAAACATTCCAAAACTTTTCGAATGACTGTTATGTTTAAATATACCTGGTATATTATATGAAACATTGAAGCCTCTATACAAATGAGCAGTAACTACATTCGTATTGGTTGTTATAAGTATATGTATTGTGTTTAAAATTTTACCTTAGTTTTTCACTTATGGAAATTACTCTAATGGGTATATTCATATACTTCGAGGGTTGTAACTTATTATATTACATAAAATATCACGATCTAATTAGTGGCATTTCCCATTAATATGTAATCTTGTTAACTTCATAAAATCCAAATGCAAATGTTTAGAATTTTGTCTAATTATTTTTAACAAATAATGGGTATTTTAATAGTAATTGATTATATATATATATATATATACAGCGTATTATAGATCTTGTTGTAGATAATAAAAACATGAATGGGTCCGGAATTACTGCTTTTGACGTCTAACTATTTTAACTTGCCATTACAACATAAGTCTATTTTTTTACACAAATACAAGTAAATACAATTTTAACATGCGCTAAATGGTTGTGAATTATAAAAATAATATATTGGATGTAAAAATAAATCTAAATGTAATTGTAGCTTTTATAGATTACCTAGTTACTTATGTAATTACATATTATCTAGTGGAATAATATAACTAAAAAAGTATTTTGTTCTTTTAATTTCAATAATTGTTTATGAGTTTTGTAATCTTTAATTGGTTACAGTGAATTAACCTGGGGTTGACATTATAAAAATAGTTTTGACATTGTATATCGCGTAGGTAAATTTAACTACCTACATTATTTCAATATCATAATAAATAAGATATTGTAGTATAGTACCTACTTGTTTAATATTTGATTGCAATAACGAGCTAATATATTGAATTTAAAATACAGAACGTCCCACTGTGTTTGCCCCCGTCAATAACTTTTTTTTTTATTTAATCTGAAGTTTTTCACTTATCAACGGAAATACGCCACATTTAAAAAAAAAAATTTATAAATAACTCAACAATAAAAATATACCAGTAGTAAAATAATCTTTTATACAAAATAAATTGTAGGTAAAAGTTTTTTCAAAATTGACACAGTTTAGGTATAACCGTATGAGTTATAAATTAAAATGAATACCTAGTTCAACTTTTACAATTTTTAACTCCACAAAGCTAGATATTTGGCCATTTTAAATTAATATAATTTTTTAAAAAAAATATGCAAACAAATATATATGTTTTCTTATTACACTACATTTATAATATTCGTTTTAATCAGTATTAAAAATATATGAACTAAAAAAGCCAATATAAAGTGAATTATACCACGATGTGATTAGATACTCTCTGTATTTAATTTCCAGAAACAATAATTACAAAATTACAGTGAAATATGTTATTTTTTTCTATTATTTATTTTTTAATAACTGTCATTAGAACTAATGTATTAAACCATTTATTTAATGTTCTTTACATAAAATACTAAGGCTATATTATAAAAATAATTCAAATATTGAGTTTATTGCTACAATTTTGTTTCACTGATTATGAAATGAGTTTTAATATCCGTACTTATTTTTAAATCTGTATACCTTGAAATATAGTTTATTTAGTTTATTAGTTCACCAACTACTATACTACTTCAAATAACTTATTAAATGGGCATATTACTTATGGTAATAACGTCGGTAAATTTGTTTACAAAATAATAAATTTCGTGCGGTTCAGTGTTTTATACTTTTAACTTATTCAGAAATGTTTTAATGCAGTTCCATAGAACTACATAGATACACAGTATATGTAATATCTATACATATATGATGCTGTGTTTATATTTCACGGCCAGTGGTTTTAGTTGGAACGGTGTGTTTACAAAACTCGTAGTAAATACCTACAATACGCAATATAACTACGATTTTATAGATTATTCAAATAAATAAAAAATAAAAAATAAATTATTCGTTAGACATAAAAATGTATTGCAGTATATATTTATACCATGCATCGCCAACCTGTAAAGAGTTAAGTGTATTTAAAGTTTCGCTTTATTACTTAGACGACGCTTGTTAATTAAAACGCAGTGACTACAAAAAGCGGAAGTGAATATTATTTGGCCAAAATCACGTTTTCAGGATTAATCTTTCAATCCGTCTACAGTCTACATGTATTTTCATTACTGTCTCATTGCCTTTATTATAGAGACCCGTTTTCTAGTACCTAATTAATATTTTTTCTGTTCTAATTTTGGATTTTTAATTTTACATATTTAATGTTGTGTTAATTATTTGATTACGTTAACTATATTGTTTCGAAAATTATATACGATGTATGCGAACAAAGTACTTAATGTTAGTTATTATTTTCAATAGATTTACTTAAACTGTACATTATCTAATTTTACGACCAGAAAAATTGATGAACAAGTTTCAACATATTATCATATATTATAGTTAATGCTCATATTATACTATATGTCTATATGATCATTTAAACATCATTTTAAATGGTAATTTAAATAAATACCTACGCTTCATATTCACCTGTTGATTATCCAGTCTCCTACGTTACAAATTAAAAAATTTAAGAATCGTGTAATTTTTGTTCGATAAAAATTTGATCTAATTATACGAAAAATCAAAACAGGTTTTTTTTTGCAATAATTACGCTGGTGGTACACTCGTGTAGATTTTATACGTTTTTGATATTCACATTATTTTCACCTTACAACAATGTTTATGTACACTGAAACTGTGAAATTATTTATAATTAATTTCCAATTTTGCATCTAATTATATACAAATTGCTGCTCTTTAAACTTAAATGATTTGATCAAATCGTTTGAAAATATTGTACAAAAACGTTTTTGATTTTTTTTTCACTCATAAATTAATTTGCCAACTGTCAGACATTGTTAAGAGCCTTGTATCAGAACTCAGATGGTCGCCAATTCTTCACCATTCACCGTGACGTTGTAGGCATACTTGATTTCAATGTGAAACGTCCGTATCTGTGTCGGCTTGTTGGTACTTACCAAAAATGATGACAACCATTTGAACTGCATAGTATCAATTACTATGTGTCCGCGTATATAACTTTTGACACGGTAACGGTACAAAATAATTACTGTCGAACGGACTTCGAAAAAAATGAATGATTGTCTTCAGAACTTACTGGGCAGATATACAATTGGTTTGGCATGGAAGTAAGGTTATTATTGAATGCGTATTATATATTCGGTGTTTCCTCGTCACGGACATCATCTCTGGAAAACGTAGTATAGTTAATTATTTTTCGGTGCGTGCATGACAGGGCGTACTCGTATACACACGGTAACCGACTGCGTTTATGACCGACAAAAACCGTTCTGTCTATTTCTTGTTTCATTTATAAATATAACGTGCAATATTGTCAATCTAATGATACGCCCATTTTTGTATTTTTATTTTTTTCATTCGACTGTTTTCAAATTGTACTAATGGTAATAATAATAATATATAGCGCTCGCTATTGTTTATGTCATACAATACCATAAAGTCGGTTTTTTTTAATAATATCGTGTTACGACTATTATATAGAGCGAAAATTCGAAAAAAATTGTTCTGTTTCTGTTTAGGATGAGTGACTTAAATGGAAATAAAGTTTCTTTTTTCCACCAAACCGTCCATAATAGAATATGTGTCTTCATAAAGACAGTTACAACCTCATAAATACCAACGTGGTACATATAATATATATATTATATAACAATAATAATAACTAAACATTGTATACACAAATATTTATGTTGTAGGTATGTACGTAGCGTTATTTTCTAGACGAATTTTTTTGGTTCAATGTGACACTTAAACCATTATAATGTTTATAACACTATAGCTTTTATGTTTATACCGTGCAGCGTATATCTTCCCTGTTGAAATATACATGTATATGCACGGCGAATCTCATTTTAGTAAAACATGAACATCATAAAATCAGATACATAATTACATTAAATCGTTGTAACTTTTGCAAATCATCGTCTATTTACACATTTAGATGTCAGTAGAACACCCATAAATTCTTCCTACATATTATTATTACTCACATGATATTTTTGGATAAAAATGTAATTTCCAAAACAGCTCCACACATGAATTCACACATGTGAATTCTAGTTTTTTTTTCTCCAATCCAGTTTACAGTCCATATAATATAAAGCATGGACGACAAAAACCGAATTTTAATTTGGTTTTTGTGTGGGTTGAGTTTATGTGTATTAATTTAAGACTTTATTCCTAGGTGTTTATACCTATCCTAGGTGTCTCCCTTGTTTAGATTTCTCGAGGCGATAATTACATTTTATTAGTTTTTCCCAACACCTATATAGTTTCGTCGTCGTGTTCATATAATAACTACCTACAATTAATAAATTAAAATTAAATAGACCCATCTCGTATTCAAATAGACTCGTGGATTCATTTCTTCAGTGTTCTTTTTTTATTTTTGTTTTACTATTAAATCTGTTTGATTTATTAGTATCGGTTTCATAATTTATCTGGTAACTACCTACCGTATAATTTGTATTCAACCGATTAAATATAAACAAATCCGAAGATGATTCCTATGAACGGTAGAATTTTTTTTGTTTAATTCGAACGTGTGTCGTAATATATAAATCAATTGAACACATTTACTCTTGTTCCCGATTTATTATAGCATTAACGAAACCAATCTAATTTAGAGGTGCACGTATATACATCGCTTGGGGCGATACCGCTGATATGAGTTTATTTACTCCTTGCTTTAATAGTGTCGATATTATACACGGATAAACCGCAGTACCAATATTCGACCACTGTGCATGAGCATAATAAATATATAAAACGGGTTTGGCTGTCTCGTAAATTCTGTTCGTCGTATCGTATTATATACGCGTGTCATATTTTGAGTACCTACATTTTTTTTGAACAATTGTTTTTTATATTTACGTCTTCTTTAACGTTAATATGTGAATTTTTCAGAAGTGCATCTGCGTTTTAAATGCCTGACGTACGCAACATAACAGGACATATTGTTGTTAAATATATGCTAGTATAAATTGCATTTGCAATTGATCCAATACTGGAAAGTATTTTCAATTCTGTTATAAAAAAAATGTATCATGTTCAATAAACTTCTATTATGCAGTAAAAATGTAACTATTTTAGATTTATAAACATTACCTTTGTAATTTAAACACGTAATCTATCAAAATTCAGGTAAGTACTTCATTCCAATCAATTTGCATTTTATTTCGTTTCAAAATACAAGGGTAGCCGTTCAACAATTGTAGAAAAAGCGTTTGTATACTAAAATAAAAAAAATACATCACCCTTGGTTTAAGTGAATTGTAAAAGCTATTGGCTTCGACTTATTGTGTTGTTTTTTTTGTTGTGAGCACTTTTTTTTAAATACGTTTCAATTCTTTTATGCAATATATAGTATTCAATTTATCGGAAATAGGATGTAATTTATACTTTATTGATATCTAAAAATTCCTTTTTGTTTATGAAAACAGTTATTTTTAAAGAAAATGGTTTATTACAATATATAATACATATTGTCATAAACCTAAATTATAGTACATTCCATATTTCCATATAACGAACTTATACATTCAACAAAATGTTCTATTTAACGAAATATTTTTGAGAACCAAACCAAATTAGAATCAAATTAATTTAATTATATTTAACAAATTTCTCTATAATACGAATTTTTTGCTGCCCACGAGACTTTATAATATGGAGTTTTCAGTATATTTTCATCCTATTTTTCGTCTCCAACAATTAAATAAGCTTCGGTCGATTTTCAAATTTGCATATCATATAGCTTCATTATTTAGAAATTATTTTTCATTAGTTACCTATAATTATGAAATAATAATTATCGGCATTAAAAATTATATGCAAGTACAAATTATGAACACCCAACATAGTTATTTGAATATATTATTTATAACGTTTTTAGAATAAGCGGTGATAGACGATAGTAATTAAAAACTGATTTAAGATGAGTCTCATCGACATTTTGATGAACACATATTATATTATGAATGTACCTGTTGAGACGTAGAGTGCATACGGTTTTGTAATATGCATAATAATACGATAATATTATTATAATGTATTAAGCAACACAAAGAGGACGCACTGTGTCTACCCACAACTTACTATTATAATATAAATAGGCATTCTATAAAACGACTTACAAATTACTTTGGTAAGTGTGCCAATGATTATAGGAATCGTAATTTGAGTCATCTCTGTCGTATAATGTGTATAATATAAATTAATGTCCAAGTAACCACAAACTTTAGCAGCTAATTGATACGTTCATCGTGGTTTTATTCAAAGCCGTTACTAAAATTCGAATTACTATAAAACGTTCAAATAGGTATTTAAACAGAAATTAAATTCCAGTAGGGATGAGCGTATTATAATGTTACATCGGTTGAATTTGAGTTCGTTAAATTCTAGGGATAATATTTAACGTCATTCGATGAACTTATTTTACCATAATGTAATTTGAATTTATGCGTATTTAGACTTGCTAAATATCCAATGAAACTGAATAATGTTATGACTGTGAGACTATGATATTAACACTTATTTATACTTATCCTAATAATAGTAAATAAAAATGTATAAATATGTTTTTAAACTTTAATATGCATTTTTATTTAGTAATACATAATAGGTATATGTATATATATATATATATATATATGTGTGTGTAAGGCGATTCACTAAACATGCTCACTCCCATTTTCCCTTTAATAATGAATTTATTTAAATTCTGGTTTTGGAATTTTTCAGTATATATACTTTTTGTAAATACTTGTATACAATGTTTTCGAATTTTTGATTTTTTTGTACTGCATTAGGTGTGTGCTTTAGGTGATAAAAACAGTGGTTTTTCAAATGAGAAACCTTCTTTTCACTGCAAATTATCTAGTGAATGTTTTTTTTTTAATGTTGACTTACCTAATTCAAAATTATTCAAACGAGTAGTTTCTCAATTTTTAAAATGTTATAACATGAATCATTAATTCTTAAAAACGGTTTTACACAAATATATAATATAATATTGCAGGATCTAGTACCTATCTATTTACTATATATTTGGAACATTTTTAAAAATTACAATGTTGACAAAATAATATTAATTACTAAAATTGTCAAACTACTTTAGCACTTACATCTTTAAAACCCATTATCCTAAGTACATAAATATAATATCTCGAAAAATATTCGTTCGAATTTTGATTTGAATGTGTCAAATTACTCTTAAATATTTAAAAACTTCAATAATCAGATATATATATAATTGTATAATACTGTAGTGATTAAAAATTTTGTAATACACTAATTTATATTTAATCTAAAATATAATTTTTTTTTTAAGAAATTGCTTAAAAGTTAAAATCAATTGATCTATTTTATTAAAATAGCTTTAAATCGCTATGAAAGAAAAAAAAGTCGAGTTTTCAATTTAAAATACCTATAATACGTATTTATATAGAAAAATACTTAATATGCTAATCACATCCATTGTCACATCCTATTAGTGTGAAGTATTATGAAGTAAAATGATATAGGTAAACATTTTTTACCTATTTAATATGTCAGTATAACGTAAGAAGACCATTCTGTTATAAACTTTTTTAAAACGTTTTGATATTTGGTCCATCAAATAAATTATTGCCAAATTTTTGTATTAATAGAAATAAATAATACCTTTCCGTGCAGGATAACGGGTTTTGAGTGCCTATATATAAATACAATATATATACATGTAGTTTGTTGATTAGGTACCTATACCTATGTGTATTTTTTTAAAAAAAAATTACTTGATCAATTTTAATACATTATGAGATGCCTTTGGGGTTAGCTCTTAAAATATTTAATGACCAAACAAAATGTTCTCCAGTTTAAACACGGTTACCACCGCAGTTATTTATATACATTTCTCATAGGGTTGTTGACTTTTTTTTTGGTTTTGCGTGGTCACTTCGTTTATACAAAAAATACCTACTTAGACAGACCTCTGATTTGAAGCTACCTTATAATATATTGCACCACCGTACAATTCTATTTTAATCTCTTTTGGTGGTTGACTAAAATTATATAATGTGTCAAATTTTTCAGGGTGGTAAAAATTTTCAAATTGTTTTGTTACAAATGTGTACGCATAGGCCAGGAAGTGGCTGACCGCATATTATAATTTTGTTGAGTAATCGTTCTTTTTAATTAAAATCTTGACTATTTTAATAATGCGAGCTACATAATAATTTTTTGTACATACAATGATTTTTAAAGACACGCAAAATATAATGTTTCTCACTTTTGTTTTTTTATAAACAAAAAAAAATAAATTAAAAAAAATAACTCCTTCATCCCTCGCCCACCTACTAGTACGCTTGCGACCGATACGGTTATGATGATGATATATACGCGTATATTGTTTAATATTTTATCTTAAATGAAACAATAAACGCAGATAAATTGTTTTGTTTTTTTGGCGATACACAATGTAACGAGGTGTGTGCACTAATTCCCACAGCAGAATTTCAAAAAAAAAATACACTTGGGGAAAGTATTTGATATTTTGCACAAAATAATATTATATTATATAGGTATCTATGTATATAGGTACAAATATACATATATTTATGATGCGAAGACCGGAGCAATAAATCAAATACCTACTCGGAACAATCTAAAAGCGCCACGCGCGCAAGTGAAATATTGCCCTAGGGAATTTTTATGCATTTCAAATTGGGTTTTGGAGCAATTAAAACGTAATAAAAATTTTAGTAGCGTCCTGGCCGACAGCGGCAGTAAAATATAATAATAAGTATATTCCACCGTTTCGTCGTTTCGTCGTTATGTATATAATATTATATAGCTGTAATTGCAAATGATTACAAGTTACGTTAGATTTTATTATGTAGAATCGACATAGAGTTTAATAGGCGTAGCCAATATGTGTAATACAACATTATATACATATATAGCGTCCAAATTGTGTGTTAAAAGACCGTTGGAGATTATACATTCAAATTATATACAAACCCCACCAGTTATATATATAGTGAAATATACCTATGTAAGTTATACCTTTTGTAGTTATATCTTTAAATTCAAAGAAATAGGAAACTTCTATACACATATTCGTGATTGTAATCAAAAATATTTAATTTGTGTATAAAATGTACTGTAGCTGATATAAGTACTCAACGGATATTATAGTAGTTTACACATCACCATGCGTCTGCGCATAATCAATTAACGATGTATTATACTATGTATTTTAATTTATGTTAATATTTTTTTACGCGATGTCTACAATTATTGCCAATCAATCATTTTATTTTCACCGAAAACAATCGATGGTAATAATAATAATTTGGAGCAATAATTTTAACGACCACACTCGAGACGACTTATGCGAATAATAAATACATTTAATTTCACACCTTAATAACCCCTTCTAGAGCCATTCAATAAAAGCAATTTAAATAATAATTATTATCTGTAGTCTTTCAACGAGAAATAATGTTTGCTACTAATGATGAAGCGTCCTCTTTGCCGGAACATTCATTAAAATTTAAATTACTTACTCTTCCTTTATATGGCACCAATACACTGCAGTTAAGCTCGGTTTCTAATTAAATACAACATACAATATACATCGATGACCACGAGTGTATTTAACGATGTTATATACCTGAGATCATATAAATATATACATATATTATATGTGCATACAGGTACCTGCTTACACCTACTTGGCAAGCGACTTGATGGGTCGGATTATGTACATATACCTAAAGCACTGGACACACAATACTGTGAATCATAGTGTACTGTCGAAAGGTTGTCAATGCATATTACTATCTATTTGGAGAGAGATCCGCGCGCTTGAATGAGACTTGAACGGACGAAAACATATTTGAAAACTTTTTGATGTAGGTAATCGAAAACAGCTAGGTATATAATAATAATAATGATATTATACACCGGTGCAGCTTGTCGTATTATACGTTGGACGTCTTTTCGGAGGGGTAAAATATGTTTTTTTCTGATACGCGCGTTTATTAACGATCTAAACGGTATCTATGTAGGTACCTAGTGCGTACTTCAAAGGGGTTTCGAAAAATAAGAAGAAAAACAGACTTACTCTTATAGTCTTGTCCACACATATGTATATAATATTCAAACCACTGTCGTCATAATACATCATCGTTTCGACCAAGTGAACCAAAAAATTACACCGTTATCCTTTTTGGCACCGTTCGTGCGGATCATTAACGTGTGGTTTACAATAGATTTCTTTCGCGTGTCAATATTGCGCGAGGGGTTTTTACAATCTCGAGTTTTGTCAAGCCCGTACAATATATATAAATCATAAGTCATAATAACTCATACGATTATGAATATATTGGTTCACCAGCACACCGCCTCGGAGCGTCGCGTTCCTAAGACAATGTTTTACCATACATAATATTATAATATACCTACTTGTACATATTATATTATACATTCATACAGAATAATATGTTGTATATACGCGTATTCAGGTAATATTATACAGTTATGCATAAAAGGTTTTGGTGCAGTGTGGCATCTATATATACATCGTTACGGTTATTATGTATAACAGATGTCCCCCCGAAGATTTACTATATATCTGGGCACAACACAAACTTTATTATACCCTGCAGGGTCTGACTCCAATAAATCGGGGGGCGAGCGCCGCACGATCACCCAATCCGGGGTCTTACACAATATACCCGCGATAGTTTATTTTATCTTTCTATGCCATTTAATATTTTATTCCACATCGTTATAATAATAATTTTGATCTCTGCTTTGCGCCCGATTAATGCTTTCAAAGCCAAAGTCAACATTATAACTTTATATATATTATGTATTTGTATGATATATATATAAAATATCAATAATTACTATCGTGAAATGTACACGCTGTTTGATTGAAATAATTTGCCCGCGGTAAATTATGACCCAACCTAGTTCATGCATGCACGTGCACTAAATTGTATTGCTCATTCGAATTTATTAAAATCTACCACTGTCCACGATATACGAGTACCTATATATATCATAATTTATAATACATCAGTACTTCATACAGTGAAATCCTCGATTGTTCATCAAACAGCATCGAAAGCTGACTAGGGGTACACTTCTATGGGTAGTACATATCATCGATGTGAAAAAAAAACAAATCTTTTTGAAAATTCTCTACGTTTGTCTGTAGTGTAGGTAAGGTTAACTAAACTGACCTAGACTTTTGGCCGCACCACAAAAGTCAATTATATTATATCACGTTGATGTGCGTACGTAGTCTGACACTTTGTGACACAAGTCGTAAAAAAAGCCTTTTGGCCGATATTTTGACGTCCATCGGTTAATTAATCGCGTTTGTTTGCTTTCTGCTCGCGTGTGGTCTCCTTTTTCAGTGTGACGTATGACTGCAATTGGTCGTGTAAAACGCTCAAGGAGAATAATATTATATAATAAACTTTATGTTATGTTTATACAGAGTGATAAAACAACTGAAAACACTAATTTCATGGTATTTTTTTTAAACACTTTATGTTTGAAGTACGTTCCTATACGTACTAGTTGTGGTATAAGTTCACGAAAAAAAAAAATAATAGGTTTTTTAATTACAACTTACACTGTTAATATGTTAATATTAAGCAAAATACTTATTTTGATATTTTGATGTAAATATTTTGAATAATCAACTCATTGCATTTTGTTTGTAGGTACAAAAATTTTAAATTATAGGTGTTAGTGTAAAATACTAAAATGAGAGTAGGTATACGACACTGGGACTCTCTAGTTCGCTCATCTAACTTTATATTGATTTATGGCATCAATATTTTTTCTTTTAAACATATTCTGTTTTCGATTTAGGAATCAATAATAATAAAAATCGTTCGTCGTTGAGATATAAGAAAATAAAAATAATAAAAAGTTACAATAATATATTATTTTATACTTCAAATGACAGAATATAAAAACATTGTTTTTCTAAATCACAAACATTGAAGTGTAATAGCTATAGTTTAACGAATCGTTTCGTACATATTATCATTTTGACGACCCAATACGTTGCTACGATATACAGATATGCAATTGCCCGTGTCGTGTAGTCGATGGTACTCTGTGAAAACGTTTCGACGCTCTGCTGCGCTTTACAAATAGTCTATATTACTATATACGATTCTAGATGTGACGTATGTATGATAGGATAACCATACGATTGCCGAGCACAATTTTATAGGATTTTAAAGAATGTATTGTATTTTATTTTAAACCTATATATATATACACTATAATGTGCGTACAATATATTTATTTGCATAAAATCATGACCTAGGAATATTGCATTTTATTGCCTGCAGTGTCTTTTTATTTTCGTCGGAACATACCCAATATGTGGGCCCAAATATTTAATAATTCGTCGTTGCTATAATGTATGTATGTAATACACCGCCGCGAGTATTGTATACACCCACAAACAATATTATTACATTAATGTTTATTGCGTTCAAAACGTTTATTGTTTTCATCGTAAAGTTAACAAAACAATCATATAATACTATAATAAATAAATAAGTATATTGCTACGTTTTTCATTACATCTATATGAATTTACATAATGTTATATTATATTATGTGATATATTGATGTTGGTTTTTTCTTTTCAAATATTTCGCACTCTTTATAGTTATACGATTTTTGGTTTGTTACATAATTGCATATAATGTATGCTAAAATATGGCCATGGAATTAGTTTATTTTACTCTTACATAATTATTTTACAAAATATTATACATGCTAATTAATAATATTCGTTATGCTTGTAGTCTTTGAATACATTAGTCTATATTCTAGTTATAACACTAATTAAAAAAATATTTTCATTTTGGTGTACATTACTTTAAAACAAAAAGTATATTATTATCTATTAGTTCTAAAAAATATTTTGATAAAATTAATTTGAATATTAATAGTTATAGGCACAATTATGGGTGATGCATTGTGAACATTGTGTAAGTTGGGAAAAAGTTATCTTGATCATTGAATTATTTTCAACACCTGATCCTCGGCTTATATTATACCAAGGTTGAATATAGTTTTTTCCTAATAATATTTGGAATATATATTATGTACTTACCATGTATATAGTACCTATTATAGTGTTGTACATTAGACCTTTCTATAAATCATAGCGATAAAAATCGTTTATCACATGAATTTTTTTATTTTTAAAGTAATAATTGAACAAATTGAAGAATAAAAAATAACGAGCTCGAACTTTTTAGATAAAATATTACTATTTATTAGACCTGTATCATATAATATATTAAAACTTTTCTCAAACAAAATAGAGTTTTTTTGTTGTTTATAATTTATAAAAATATAAATTAAATACATTTACACCATAGTTGCAACAGCGGGTATATATAGTATATATATATATATATATGTATTACGGTTAGTGTAATTTATGATTGTTTTTCAAAATTCCTAACGTTGAACACTGAACATTGACAAGCAAGTTCGTATATATTTTGTTGAAGTTTACTAGTTTTTATCTAGAAATATAACTTATATATTAATGTAGATTATAATATTTTTTTAGTTTCAAGTTGCCTTAATGGAATTATTTCGTGCTGGTAATAAATACTAAGTAGAGCTTTAACTTCAAGTTCTGTAATCTATATCATGTACCTATTGGTTATTCATCAAAGTAATCTATACTTCTATACTTATACAAATTATACTAAAATATTAATTTAAATTAAAATTCGCAGTATTTTTATTTTGGTGATTTCCAAAAAAAAAAAAAAATTTAATTTGATCTTATTATGTATTTTTTGATTAAATTATTAGTTTTTAATTACAGATTATGAAAATAATAATAATGTACCTATTTATTTATATAATATGTAGAATATACAAAGGCAGGTAGGTACATAGTACATATTATGAAAATAATTATGTTAGTCATTCAGTTATTTTTGTTATTTAAAAATAAATAGATAAAAATACGGAAATGCTTTACGGTTTTTAATTTAAATAAAAAAGGTTAGGTATACTTTATTTCACTCACATAAAAGTTTTTCCATTAAAATAAATACGTGTTCAACTTTGTTTTGTTGCGTCGTTTTCGTGATAATCTGCCATAACCGAATATATATTTTTTATAATATAGCGTTGTAGTTTAAGTATCGCGTCTATCCTTTCGCCGCTTTCAAACACATATATTATAATATGATACATTTTAAGATTGAAAAAAATCGAAATTTTGACCAACTAATGCTTAACTGAATGCGCGTTTTGAGATCTAAAAAAGAAAATTCTGCTAGTTCTTTGATATCATAATACATTATATACTATAACAAAGACTCTTACCGTCGGCCCTACACTGCTGTCTAAGTCTTTCGTCTCCGTGTACATATATAGCTATATTTTATACATAGTCACCAATGTATATATAATGGTAGTTTATAGGTATTTAGGTAGGTACCACCTACATTTACGTATATTGTCGAAGTCTGCGTCACGTAACACGCGTTTTTCATCGGCGCCCCGAGGTCTATTGAAAAATAATATTATTTTAATAGCTCGGTACGATATTTTTATCACCTCCGTGTATACGTGTAATAATAATAATAAAAATACTTAACATCAAAAACGAGAAAAAAAATACCAGTAACAAGTGTTTAATCACATATTATATACATATTATACATAATGCGGCGAACCGCCGCCGCCGTCGTATATTATAATATAGCCGCCCTGCTATGTCCTTACATATATATATATATATATTATACAGACGATTTTCCCGCTGACGGCTATAATATGTGCGCTTGCGGAGGGCTTAATTGATCAAAATCATAATACGCGCTCTTTATTTCCTCGAGCATCGCACGATACATGTATATACAGTAGGTAAATTTATACACTCATCGTAGCTATTTAGTCGTTTAAAGTTTTTAAATGCCGCTCGGGATCGAAATATATTTTATAGCCTTCGTGATATAGGTAGTAATATTCGTATAGCTATTATGCCTTTGAAGCTTATATAATTGAAGTAGGTATCACTAAATCCGCATCTATGATATTATAAAAAAATTAAATTAAATTATGGTAGCGGACACTGGTATTAGCAGGTACTTATAATCGTCGGACACGTAGAGTGACAAATGTCATTAAAAAACGACGTATTTGAAAGCAACATTTTCGAACGATAACTAATGTCTTATTTTCTTATGTCAACATTTTTATATAACAATATAGATAGTTCATAAATCTTGTGTTCACTTTATATGTAGGTACATCATTGTATAATATATTGCTCGTGCCAAAAAAAATCCACACCCGCGATTTCGTCTATCTCTTATAAATCTGTTATAATACCTATTATGTGCTTTTTACACAGGTTGTCTCTCTGCGTGTAAAATTTACATAATATAATATGTACATCTAAATATTATATATATAGTGAGTCTAACTAAATCTGATCAAATTGACATTTTAATTCTATGAATTGATTGATTTAATTCCATACAAAATATTTTTTTAATTTAATGATATTATATTTATATACATTTTATTAATACAAATAAAACATATTAACATATTAATGAGAAAAAAATTTACAGTAAATAATTGAATTCGGTTGCTTAATTTATTTTTTATACTAGTTTAAAATCAACACCTATTATGTAATTAGTAACTAATAATTAATTTACGTTTTATTCCGTAATTAAATGGTAACCTTTATTTTTACTTCATAATTCACAATCTGTTATATATATAAGAATAATAAGTGTATGTGATGACACTGGTTATGCGTGATGGATTTAGAAGACCTTCCTGTGAAGCCACTTCGAAAATGTTAACCTACTTGTAATAATTGCAAACTTCTATCTCAATAATTTTGAATATTATGCCCTTTAAGTTTTTCTCTAGTTACTTATTGAGTAACAGAATATTATCGTAGTATAACTTACATATTTTTTCCAGCACTCCAATGTCAACGTTATTTTATTTTATATAGAGAGAAGAGGGGAACATTTTGAAAACCCCAGATTTTTTCAGCCTATGTGTATAAAACTATAAAAGTATTTATAAAATTGATTCCCCAATGCTTTATAGGTACTATGATTTTAATAATAATTTTATTTACATAAACGTATAATGATATTTTGTTTATTAGGTTTTTCATTTTTGATTCCTATTAACGATGACATAGCGGAACTCATTGTAGGTACTCACTTCATACCCACATTATGTGACGTTAAAAATGTTTGTCGCTATGTCGCCTTATGTGCCATGATTCTATATCGTTTCTTATATTAATTTTTATGCTGCTTATCTTACAATGTTAAACGAACCAGATGCTGTGTTTGGATTTTTATTTGGTATATGTATACATGTATTTCATATGGCGCAGTATACCAATTAAGAAATAAATTATGTACGGAGAATAAAATAAATAAGTAAAATAACTATATATCAGTTGAAGAGTAATGGTTCGTAGTGGTCGTACTATTAATTATCAGGTGAGAATACATGGTTATATTAACAGAATGGAACAGTTTTTTTTATTTATTAAAGGGACTATAGTTAGGTATAATATATATATATAAGACAAATATAAATAGCCAAGTCATGCGTGTGTGTATCTTTTTAAGTGGCTTATATTACTCAGCATAAAATTTAGCCCACAGACGAGTTGGACAAATATTTATTTATTTACTTTGTTTCTGCCGGTAGGTATAGCTATGTACCAGCTAAGCGCGTATTATAGCTATCTATATTTATATAATACTACCTATACACTTCAGTAGATATACGCATATTATAGCCGTTAAGATTTAAATTTGTTTCGTATTATGTTATGCCGCCTTTTATTATTATCTATCAGTGTTATTAGTTTGTTAAAAATAAAACTCTTGACAACATGATTATTAGTTACCTGGAGCTTGTTATAATTATGTTAATGATTTGATTTTCTTGAATATTTATGACGTTTCGTTTCTCTATGTACAAATCCTTCTTTCGTATATTATAGTAGCGTTGCAATGTTCAAAAACAGATACGCAATAAATTGTATTTAACTATTTATTTATTATTATATAGGCTCGATTTAAAAGTTCGATAATATATTGTTCGTAAATAAAAACCGTATGTATACGGTTTAATATGCGGAACAGACTCAAGTAATAAAATATAGGTATCGGCCGTCCTTTTTTTAAAGCCCATATGTTTTCTGCGGGTAATCGCTTCATATATTTTGCTATGCAGATTTTTTTTTCACTCGATTTCCGTAATAAATATATTTGACCCTAAATGCCGTAAATAAAATATACATCGTAAATCCGTTTACCCGGTACCTATATGACTATACATAATTATACACCTATTAAAATATAGGTATAATATAATTGTACCTAGAATTTTGTCATGGTTTTCGCAATATTGTTGGGAAGAAAAAGACTCTTAATGATAATATTATTTGTTGTCAGTCGTGATACGAAAACGGAAAAGAAGTCGATTCGTGCCACTTGCCAAAAATCTATAGGTACTCTAATATGTATATAGTTTATAAGTATACATATATTACCCATATACTACCTATACTATAATAGTATAATATGTGTACTAAGTGTGAAGAAAAATTTTTTTTTGTATTGACGTTCTCATTATGTACCTTTATTATATATTATGTGCCTACGAGAGGCGTGGTGAAGTTATACTAATTGGTTTTTGTTCGTACTTGAGTAAGATTATGAGACGACGCGGTGCGTATAGACTATATAAGTACATGCGTTTCGGCTGCGATTTGTCGTCGTATCAGTCTTAGGCCACCATTTACGGCTGACAAGATAAAATTGTCCCTGTAGGCTACAATGTCATATATCCGAGATCGAACGCTACATAAAACCAATTTAGGCATCGATTGAACATAACTGTAGTGGGATACACATCGTATTTTACGATAAAGTTAAATTTATTGTGATTAGATGGGAATACCACAATCATATTACCTATGCGATATAATCGTTCAATAATATTCGTCGTAAAAATCAGTGATATTATACTATGTGTAACTACACAGTTGCTCAGTCGAGTGGTGGACCATGTGTATCCTCGTCTTTCAAAACACTTAACGCTATATATTACGCGTATTGTAGTAACCTACCTATATAATAATCACGCGAAAGACCCCCGAGGACAATGCACAGTGTACTATTATAATGTATATCCTATTTTTCCCTTTATTCTTCGGAGGTTTTCAGTAACATGTACATGGTACATAAACATTATGTATTATGTATATATAGCTATAAAAGTTTTAAATAACTTTCGTATACATTTTCTACAATTCTTTAATTAAGTTTCGTTTATTGTGTAAACACGGTTTTTAATTCTTTTGTCTGACCTGCGCGCGTTGTCGCGTGTGCTGCGAGTTTTGAATACCTAATAATAATAATAAAAAAAAAAACCGAGCGGATGCTTGTGTATAATATGTTTAATGTATATACATTTATACACTATATATAGTATTGTTGTACTTAAATTATTAATTGTTAGATTTTCTCGTTCACTCGTTGTGTTTATATAGGTAGTATAAATGTATAATAAAATCGCGATAATATCAAATTGTGTATATAGTATATACTTTATAGTTTATACTATATATATATTTATGCACAAGTGGTAACGATCTCTTTATATATTCTCTGACGTTAAACTGTTAAATTACGACTTAACTTAGCTGTATTGGTATATTACAGCAAATAACTGGATTTACTAAATCAACACAACATTTTATTTTCGTTTACTGCTGTTTGAGTTATTCTGCGAGTAGATAGGTATGCTTATTATGTAACTTATATAATATAAATGATGTGTATATGGTTTAAGTAAATTTTAGAGTCAAGCAAATCAATCTAAAAACCGTCTCTTCGTAGATAGTTAAACAGCTGCGGATACTCCGAGTTTTCACATTTTACACGAATATACGCATACCTATATTTTATATTATACTGTACGAATTGAAATGTTTATAACTAGTAAACACGATGCCCGTTTCGCTCATCCAATTACTTTAATTGATTTAATTAAAACCTATATAAAAATACGCGACGTGCATTGAAAAAAACTGATACAGCTATTTTCCGATGTAAATTAATATTTTGCCCAGGTCCTTAAATCATATAATTATCAAATATTTATTACCCGATGGCAACTGATACTGTATATATTTGATACTGTGTATATTATATAATATATGCTCTAATATATAGTACGTTTTTTCAAAATAATATTTACGACACGCAGCCAATTCATATACTATATTCGGTATTATTAATAATTTGCAGTTTTTCTTTTTATCAGACTAATTATTATATTTTAAGCTAATCACCCTCGTCCACAATAAACATTTTGGTGCAGTAATTACAAACCTGCTTAACAGCATACCTATTTAAATTTTAAATACATTGGAATAGTATGTACAAGGGTATATTATAATATACGACGAAGACTGAATTTTAATGTTAAATAACGACCGTCTAGTGCTGTAAAAAATTGAAGTAATACGTAAAGAATTATTATTTGACGAAAAGAAGTTAGTCTTCCGTTAGATATAATAAAGAGAACCGGGGGATACATTTTTATCTCATTCATCTTTTTCCAGCTAGGTATTCAAATTCTCATATGTATGTCGTGACTTCGCTTATATTTTGTACACAAACACAATATACTATCTACTTTGTATTTGGATCAACAGTGGTTTAACAGATGAATATTCCAAGTATTTCACGTTCGTAAAATCCTGTGATATTATTTCATAAACGCGTTCTACTATAATATACATTTTTGTTTGCCCTAGCATAGTAATGATAATAATAATAATAGCATAAACGTGATGTGCGCATAACCACGCCATACGTGTAACACCATTAAATCAGTGTTTATTCGGTATACGAAATTCTAGATTATATATTATTTTCCATGTGAAATGTATAAGCGTGTGCACATAATATAAGCGATTTAGGTAAGTCATTTATCAGTTGTGGGTTTTTGGTTATTCATTTAGAAAGCGAATTTTCGTATGTGTTCTGTGACTCTCGGACGGATTTTTTTTTTAAACGGACATTATTACCTGTGTACTAAAAAGTAAAATATATTCCTCGGTCCACGTATGCTCTGTAGTATATTGAATATATATATATATTATTATATGTTTATTCCGTGTATAAACATACAAAGATAAATTACGATAACGAAAAACCGATTAGTTAACATTATATGAATAAGTGGTATTTTCATATTATGAACAGCTCCGGTCATCAATTTGTGCATAAAATAATTTATTCTAACTGAACTATTAACGGAACTTTGTTTCAAAATTACTATGATGGTATCTCCAATCATCCAGTTATTTACAATTTTAAACGTTCCGACTGTATGATATTATAATATATATATATTCATATTATATGTTTATAAAATGTTTAGGTGATCAATGACACTTGTCAAGTGTACGATGTGTAATTCATAATACTTAACACTTTGTTTGTGCAAAATCTGGTGTTCGCAGTACATTCGATTTGATACTTTTGGGAAAAAATTGTTGGATATCGAATGATATTCATACACATTTTGTTGACATTTTTATCTGTCTAGGATTCGTATTTTTTTTATAATGCATTTGGAATATGTAAAAAAACGAAGAATATAAATATCACAACTTACAAAATAAACTATAACTTACACTAAATCATCGAACGTCAAGCGTAATAACAATACGTATAATATGTGACTTAACAGTGAAGTATGACTGGATATATTTGTTCTTTTACTAATTTAGATAAGTGCTTACTTGATTTTCTTTCTCTATGTCTGTGAAAATATAAACTATTGAACTTTAACTCTGGCCATATAATATTATATACCGCGAAACAATTGTTATTTGCCCTAATGTGCCAAACGCGACTGTTGTAAACTGTATTATTTATGTAAAAATATATATTAAAATGCTGAATACTTACCATCAAAAATATGCTATAGTAATTATTTTATTACAATGTTTATTAGAGGTGTGTTTCATATTAGATTTACAATAAATTATTTTAGTGGAAGCCGGGAGTGTACTATTATATGCGTAACTATTGGTACTAAACTATACTTTTTTTTTCAAATTTAAAATATACATTAAAAAATGCTCATAAATATAGTAGCGTAGTACAATATATAGTAATGGTGGGTAGTATAATAATAGTAGTAGCGTAGTAATGAACCGATTACTTATCGAAAATTATGGTTAATCGTTATAATTTGTGTTAATCCGCGTTTTTATGCGATTCGGTATTAGGTTACCCGTCTTTATGATCTCGGATCAGGCTCTGGTCGGTGGTTTCGCGCGGTGTTTATAAAAAAAACAAAATACGAAACCGGTATATTGTGAGCGCACAAGGTGCATGACGTGCCGAATAATGGCGGTAATTATATCGTAATGCGCAAGTTTGAATAAACTAATATCATCGTATATCTTGTTGTAATGTCCACGGCAGCACACACGACACACTGCACATGCATATATATATATAAACTTTTAACTTACATATTGAATGTATATTGTGTATACCTACAATCGTAACGCACTTGTGAGTCGTTATTATTTTTTTTTTTATTATTCCACACTATTTATTATAGGTATATATAACTATTCATGCACCACAGTAAATCGTTAACAGGCGAAGATTGAACAGCAATAGTATACTGCCATATATTCATGTATCTATATGCACGGTATTATGTATATTCAATGACGTTGGGCGTCAAAAAAATATTATAATTGTGTACACCCATAAGTATAATTACCTACGATATTTTTTTTCTCCCCAAACCATAAAACGATATTGTTTTAAACATGAAACACGTCCTTACTCGTACCTATATATCATTATGTAGGTACACACCAGTATATAGGTACCTATAGTGCAGTATACCGATATATTAATGGAGAACCCGACGAATTTTTTTCGCGTTTGAGTTATTATGTTTTTCGAATTGAATATATTATAATACGTGCAAATTAGTTACTTGTATAATATGCACTTACTGAAGGTGGTCAAAAACTATAATTTATTCAAATGTATGGTCGATCTCTATAGTGCAAATTCGCTGAGTTTTGTACCGGAATCGATTCCTATTTTTTTTCGAATCGCACTGTTATTATGTATACTATTGTCCAGTCACAAATCGAAATGAAACGTAAGAAAATTATAGTTTATATGTTTAATAATAATCGCTGTTATTATACGGTGCCGTGTATTGAAGTGTATATTCCTTAGTCTGACATATATCATCAGGTATAATTTTATTTTTGCCAAAAATATTTCCTCTTCATATTATAGACTATAATATTATATTGAACTTTGTGGAATTCATACTATTATGATAATCTTTATTACAGTAATAACACACAGACGTTTCTGCGATCAGCTCGCAACGTTATGCGTATGACCTTAATATCATGTATAGTTATTTAAATTATATATAATATACAATATACTATTAAATGATATAGGTACTTTAATATCCTCTACGAACGTATTTTCGCTGAAATGTATATCTCTTTTTTGTTGAAAATAACTATGTTTATTTTTAATTTGGTTCAGCCAATATTACCGCATTTATATAATATTATAAACTATTATAGTAGATATAATAATAATAATAATAATAATAATATATATTATAATATACAGTTAACACAAATACGAATCGACTTGTAAGCCTACGTCTTCTCCGATTATCGCATTCAAATTTGCGTTTTTGATCATCATGAAACAGTAAAAAATTGAACAATATTTCTCTACACTCACCATTTATATATTGATACTTCCTTAAAGAATAACCTGGCTTTTTATACATTTTGCAATTTTCCGGTTGCTATGGCATCAAGATCACTTTTTAAAAACAAAATCGATCCTCCTTTATAATATTTAATAATTAAATTCTATATAAGTATATAACTGAACGTACTTTTACTGTTTGCGTTGAATCAGATCTTTTCCATGTAGTTCCAATATAACATGATGTTTTTCAAGGAGAAATCATGATTCCTTTTCTCTATAATATCTATTACTCTGATCAAAAAACTTTTAAAAACACGCTCATCCTAGACTATATTTGCTGACGATAAAACATGTTATTTATAACTCTAACTCACCATTCAAAGAAAACTAAATATTTAAAAGCTCTTTCTCGATTCCATATGGTTAAGAATGGAATCCAAGTACAGATCGAGTTAAGAGAACTCGAGTTCTGTCAAAAAATACAATTAAAAAATATCTAAACTTTCCAGTCGATGAAAGGATATATGGAAATATGGAATGTATTATACATTCACTCAGTTTCTTGTGACTGTAAAGTTAACAATTTTACAGAAACTTGTTTTTATAGTCAACTAAAGGTATTGTGATTCAGGTAATAATGAACTTAAGTTCCATATTTAAAAAAAAAAAATTCTGACTGAGTTATTTACCGATATGTTGCCTACGGATCACGATAAAGTTCACTCTCACTGTGTATATATATTTTTTTTTTTTTTTTTTTTTTTTATTGTTACAGCATCAACATCATGGTTATTAGCTTACAAGATTATATAGTTATGTACATAAGGGGGTTTTTACAATAGTGTTTAAGGAAAAAAAAATATATATAAAAATACATAGTAAATATAAATTATATAAATTAATTAAATTAAGTTGTACATTTCAATTTTTTTAACAAAAGAAATTATTTTTGGTATGTCTGCGTAAGGTCCTATGGCTTCGTATAGATTATCTGGTATTTCGTATTCTTTTCTGGCTTCCGTGAAGATTTGGCAGTGGATAATGATATGTTTGACTGTCATGGGAGAGTTGCAAGAGCGGCATATAGGAGGTTCGGTCTTTTCCATTAGGTATCCATGAGTTACTCTCGTGTGGCCAATTCTAAGTCGGTTAATAATAACATTTTCTTTTCTATTTGACAAATTCAGTTTTGGCCAAGGCTCGACTGAGTGTTTGATTTCTCTTAATTTGTTATCGGTAACTTGACGCCAATCTGAGTCCCATAATTGCATGCAGTATTTGTCGACGTTTCTGATTATATCAACTGGAGACATAAGAGAAAGTGTTAAGGAGTTGGGGTTACTTATAGCATTTCGGGCTGCTTTGTCTGCTTCTTCGTTTCCTCTGATATTGCAGTGACCCGGAGTCCATATGAAACGTATGTATTTATTGGATAAATGTATTATATTTTTTATCTTTGTGACTAAGGGATTGATCTGAGTATTATATTTTATATTTGACAGGACACTGAGTGAGTCGGAACAAATGTCGATTCTTTCATAATTTGTATTTACAGCTGTTTGAACACCTTTTAAAAGTGCTATGTATTCAGCCGTATAAATACTGCTATGACTATTTAATTGGAATACTTGAGTAGAACTTTTATGTATAACTGCTAAACCTATGCCTGTTGAAGTTTTTGATGCATCTGTATAGATTTGTGTATTATTATGGTTATCCGTGTCCGTATGAATTAGTTCATTAAATAAGTTCCGATAGACTATTTCGGGTGTTTCTTTTTTTACATGGGCACTAAGACTGGTATCAATTTCGTATTGATTTAAACTCCATGGGGGAGTAAGGCAGGTCTCATATTGAAGGATTGTGTCTGGGGAGATATTGTTGTCGGACATTTCTTTACGGAATCTTGTGCTTAGTGGTTTTCTGAGATTTGTGTTTAAATCATGTACAGATGGAGATTGGTTTATATTTAGATAATGAAAAGTTGAATTATCAGGAGTGGACACAATTCTGGTTATATATTTGAGTGATAGTCTTAGTCTACGATATTGAAGTGGAGGCTCCCCAGTGATGGCTAGTAGGCTGGAGATAGGGCTACTTCTGAAGGCTCCAATTGCACATCTTATACCGGTGTTATGGACTGGGTCAAGAATTTTGGATAAATTACCATTAGAATTTCCATAACAGATTGAGCCGTAGTCTAGTTTTGATCTAACTAGTGTTCTATATAAATTTAATAAAATGGAATACTCGGCACCCCATTCTAGATGACTAAGCGTTTTAATTACTCTTAGGTTTTTGTAGGCTGATTTTTTGGTTTTCAAAATGTGAGGTTTCCATGTTAATTTAGAATCGAAGGTAAGGCCAAGAATAGTGATGTTTTCAGTAAAAGGCAAGCAGATGGTATTTAAGTAGATTTTGGGTATGGTTATGTTCCTTTTTTTGGAAAAAAAATAAAAACTGAATTATGGCACCATTTTGACACTTCATTGAGGCAGTCTTGTAGTACTTTAGTTATTGAAGAGATTGAATTCCCTCTAACGAAGATGTGTGTATCGTCAGCAAAAATAATTGATTGGATTGGTTTAGGTATGAAGTCGGGGAGATTGTTGATGGTGGTTTGAAATAGGAAAACACTGAGCGGAGATCCTTGAGGTACTCCATTTTCTAATACAAAGGTGTTAGAGGTGTAATCCCTGATTTTTAATTGAAAGGTTCTTTGGCTTAGGAAGTTAGTTAGGTATTTTATCATATTACCGTGAATATTCCATTTTTTAAGCAATTCGATTACTCTGTAACGCCAAACAGTGTCATAAGCTTTTTGTAAATCTAAGCTTATAAGAATCATTATTTGTTTATTAGCAAATGTCTCCAATATTTCTGATTCTATTTTTACGTGGCAGTCAGTGGTGGAATGGTGCTTTCTGAATCCATGTTGGAAAGGTGACAGAAGATTATGTTTATTCGCAAACCAATATAGTCTGTTATATACTATTTTCTCTAATAGTTTGCTCATGCTACACAGGACAGAAATTGGTCGGTATCCGGTTGGTTTGAATTTATCATTGTTTTTTTTTGGTATAGGGGTGATAATAGCATTTTTCCATTTGATTGGTAATATCTCCAATCGCCAGATCTGGTTGAATAGCTTAAGTAGTAGGAGGTTGCCACTTGGGGGTAGGTTTTGTAAAAATATAAAAGGTATTTTGTCAGAACCACAACTGTTGCTCTTTTTACCTAGTAGTATATATATTTATAAGAAGTATACTTACGGTTTTATTTGTGTCTATTACAAATTAGTACAGTTTTTAAGGAGGAAGAAAATGAAAACTTTGGCGCTTCCTCAATAGTTTTCCCTTTTAATTTTGTTTATTTATAAATGTATTTAACGAAAATGTTCTAATTGAAAACGAATGATAATAAAACTATCTTAGTTTACGATTCTGACGATCAACATTCTATTTTATTTAAGTGCATATAAAATTCGAATACATAAATATATATATATTTGTGTGTGTGTGTGTGTGTGTGTGTTACTCTAGTACACATAATGATCAGCTGTTCATCCTATTCTAGACTATAATTAAGACATTAAACGCGCAATACACAGTAAAACAAATTAAATATACATAGTAAATTTAATATGCTTTCAGTCTTAATGTAGTTAGTATATTTACTCCAAAAAAGCTTTTCTTATTTTTTGTGTTATATGGAATTATTTAGATGTTTAACAAATTTAACCGTCTCTCTCTTTAGTACGGTGAATATATATAGGTACGTGCATCGGTTTTTGTTTTGTTAGACTCGTACGTGTATTTATCACTATACTTATATATACTGTATAAAACCTGGTTATAGGTATACACACCTATATGACTCGTGGTACTCGTGAAATATAAATCATCATAAGCTATAGTTGTATGAATAAATAATATATACGTATATATTAACATTATACTTCACAGCTTCCGACGTCATCGTGAAGACGTATGAGTAAATACCTTGTGATGTGTTATGCTGTTATATTATTATTTCTTACATTTAGCCGGCACTCCGATATACTGTTTATATCTTTTCAAATGTGGTATTATATACACTAGCTGTCACTTAAGAAAAAAAGCCAAGTGAATTCTCCTCATCGTCAAAAATCAAAGTTGAGGTATATAATTTTTTCTTGAAGACTGCTTACATTTTTAAGTGTTTTAAACTTATACATTATAATAGTTTTAATTGTTTTTACCCATCGGGTAAACCTAGCCCCAAAAACGGCAATTGTCGAAATTTGAAACCAATCCGTTGCATATCATTATCCAACTGAGTGGTGACGCTAGACCGATGGTGCGTGTATTATATAAAATAGTATAGTAGACATTATCGTCGGAGTATCTCGATTATTATTAACTTTATTTAGAAAACAATGGTTAGCCCACCGTTATTACAAATACGGATTAGGTATGTCGATAGTCATTTTTTCCTAGATTATTATTATAGTTTTAAGTGGAGATTCAAACAAACTATACGATGTTCGTAGTCTCTTACTCTCAACCACCGACTTCACAGCATCCATATATGTTTCTTCTTTTTCTGTATATGCACCACGATTCTCAGTACGTCGTATTATATATAAATAATAAATATATATATATTATATACATGTTATTGTTTTCATACGCACAATCCCCGTATAAATGTATACTTATGAAAAATATCTTATATATTATGCAGCTTTTCCTAAACTCACAGAAAAACGAACACGAAGATATAATAATATATAGTAGTCTAGAGCAGCGTGGTAATTTATGTAAACTACCGTTTAAAAGTAGCTAGATTAATGACTGGCCGTTTTTTTCTAAATTACATTCGCCAAACATGAATATTTCCAGTTTTAATAAATCAAACGCGTGTTTATAGTTTTTTAAAAATGTGATATTCCACTGGGTGTCTTAAGCAGTAATATATTATGTAGACTTTGAGTTCAATAATATTTCAACTTTTTTCTATAATTATTCATACAAGCGTATGTTATGGATAGTATATTTTATGAACATAAAAAATGTAATGCGTATAAGAAACGTGCTATTAAGTGCGTTTATATTCAATCAGCCCCTGCTATAAAATCAATAATTATACTTTAACATAAACTATATAATATAATAATAACTTCAGCGATTTACACTTTTTGTCATGCCTATTAAATACGCTTTATCATACAATTATTGTTTAAAATTGATTTTTAATTTCAAACTGAATTGGCTTTTATATGTAATTTACATAATTTTATAACATTGAGTCCATAAAATTAAATTACATGTTTGTGTAGAACGGGCTTGTTCACGATTTTTTTTTAAACAGTAAAATTAACATTTTGAAAGTTTTAAAGCATGTACTTAGTACATACTGTACATATATACATAAACCTAATTTCCTACCACTGGTTTCTGGATTAGCGTAGCTCTTAAAAAATAACTTAACTTTTTTAGTATCGCTCATAAAAGTTAGGAAAAACATTTCAATTTACATATTTAGTGCCGAGTTGCAAACAAAAATTGATTAATTTAATGTTTCAATAATATTTAATGACCAATCATGGGCTACTAAATCATATTTAAGGAACCATTAGTTCACTATCGATTCATTAAATTTGTAATGATTATTTATGCAGCCTGAGTGCCTGACATTAGTTTTTTATATGGACTAAAACTAATAATAAGTAAAAATAATCTAGAGTTAGTTTAATAATTTGTATAAATTGTCTAAACTAGTGCCTTGTAGTAGAACACACGAGAACAGTACTAATGGTTCTCTTCGTATAAAAGTGAATTATATTATAAATAATAATTATTATTATACATGTTTAAATTTTTATATTTTTTTCTATGCATCGTATAGTAATTATACATATACTAACTATATTAGTTTATTAAAAATAAAATAGGGTGAGAGGGGGATTTTTTGAACGCGTGGTGCAAAAATATTAAATCTTTATAAATTATTATAGATAATCTAGATAATTACTATTATAAGTTGTGTGTAATTTTTAACCTACAAAATAGTAAATGTCTGTATAAATGTTTTTAGTTTAATTTCTATAGTATATTTAATATTTATATTCTAAATCTATGTAATCTGTGATTTAGCTATTTAGAGCTCAAAGTTAAATATAAAACCTTATTGTAATATAACGAGACATTTTATAATCGTAAATATAGGACGTCAGATCAGTGCAAAACGTTTTATAAAATATTAACTGTGTGTTTATGCATAATTTATATTAAAGAGGATGTTATGTTTGATAATATGTGTTTATACCACGTGTTGATGTTGTTAAATGAGCGCCGATCGCTTTACGGTGACGCTATACAGAACGTTATTAAAAATCTATACGGCGCGACATGATTTAACTAACATGGGAAATAATAATTATTTCAAATTGGTTGTACAGACCCGAGTGTAGCATATTTTATAGTCTTCTTATTTTTAATTGGCTGGCATTTATCAGTTGATAGGGTGTAAAAAGGAGGAGAAATAAAAATCTATTACTGTGACCCTAACAAACGTTAAAAATGCTGAGCGGGAGATCGTATATCTTATATGTACAGGATCTCACTTACTGTATCTACACGAGTATGTGCTACATCCCTCTGCCCGAATACTGCCTAAACTTAAGCTTTAAATAATAATTAAAATGCTTTAAGAAAATCAATAATTCTATTTTTAAAATATTAATCATCGCACTATTCATCGTATATCTACTTACAGTTGGCCCGATGTAGGATTTAAAAATTATATTTACATTAGTAGTTAAATCTAAAATCAATATAAACTATAATATGTTAACCTAACCTAACCTATCTTATATGTAGTAATAAGTTCCCAAAATCACGTTTCAACAATATTAATTGGAAACTACAGTGTTATTCATTGGTACAAGCACTTCGTAAGACTACACACTATATATTTAGGCTCATGGCGTTAAGTACCCGATGTGGGTTCGATTTGCGTCTCCCGGTGCAAGCATAATTTTCCGCAGGTGCATCGGAATTTTAATTAAATCTATAAAATATTTGCATATAATTTGTTGGCTCAACCCGGCGGTGCGCATAAATGTTGACGTGATTTAGTATAGCATAAATATATACATAATAAAGTCGCGCGTAGGATAAAAAAATTGACCGATTTTTTTTTTTTTTATACATATATATTTGCATTACTTCGCTACCATCATCAAAGACGTGTTGAAATTAACGAGGAAAAGTGAACACGCGCCGCAGGTTATTTTAAGACTGAAACCGATATGTTGGCACTTGTTGACAACTACTTGCAATCGAAGTGGCCATGTAACGTGTGGGATGATAATAGTAATAAAAAAATCACATATATTATTAAGAATAATTTACATATCCGATGAAATCGTTCAAAATACAATGTATATAATAACTGGAATCAGATGTACTTATATCGTGTATTTTATTGTTTTGACTTGACATGTTATTTTTCTGGCTATCAAATAAAATACGTGCAATATTAATTTGTACCTATGTATAATATATTGCACTCTATAATACTCAATGGTAATATGTATGGGTAGCAATATGTATAACAAGTATGAAATCATGCGCCTGGCGTAATCAGGAAGTACTTTCAAGATGGACTTACTCAATGTTTATCCGAAAGGTATAGAAATAAATACATTTAATTATAAACGTCACAATATGTGATTTACAAGTTTCCCGATGACTATATTTTTAATTACTTATATATAATATTGTATACGCATAAATCGTTGAAACAAAGAATAATATACGTATATATTTTATAGTATCTTATATTTTGATTAAATCCAAAAACTTAAACTTAATGTATTGTAATAATAAGATAATTTTAAAACTTTTAAGAGAAATATAATTATTGATTTAAAATTTAAAAATTAGGTACTGATTTTGATTTCAGTATTTTATAGGCACCGGTTCTTTTCAGAATTGTTCCAGTTAGTCCCCGAATTTAAATTTAAATTTTTAAACCGCTCCCATAAATAAAAGAAGTATAAACAATTATTTTATCATATAACCAACCTATACTTATATCAGCTATTACATTTAATTTATAACATTATCATTATTCCTGATACTTCATTGTTCGGTTCATCGCCATATTATACTATATTATTACATAATTTATTATAATATGATATAAAAAGTAGCAGAATAACATATAATTGTTGACGTTATTATAAAATGTATTATTATATATTGAGTGACATATCTCACGTCGACCATATAGATACACGATATGGGCAAAAAATGTTAATTAATATAATAATTTTACTGACGCATTTTCTAAAATTGTAAATTTATTGATAAAAACGTACGTGTAATAATGGATAAAATCAAATATATATATACATATAATAGCGTGTTGGTTTACCATATCCATATCGAGAATAATTTTTCAAAGCATTCCTCCCACAGTCCCACGTGTCAATTCCTCTATTGTTGGATAATTTTTATAAAGAAAAACAATATAACGCGTAGTATTTACTCAAACAATTAAATATATTTTACATTCAAGAAACATCTTGCATTTCGCCGTAATTCCATTTCACGTAGTATCATGTTTTATGGGTCATTTATTTTCTCTAGAATAACTGCGTGACATCAATGTTTAAACAAAACTGTACGCTTCATATTGTATAATATTTGTTAAATGAAAGAAACTCATAAAATCCGAATTGTTACGGTTCTTCTACTGTAAACTTAAAAAAAATAAAGCGCTCGGAGTTTGGTGAAACATATTTCCCGCCTTAACATTAAAGACGGTATTCAAAACGAAAAGTAATGAAACATTATTCCATAAAGTTATTACAACTACATTATTTGTTGTCCCGTATTTCTGCCCACTGCACTATAATAACATATATATATATAAAGGATGATTACAAATCACAATAGTCAGGAACTTTTCGAGTTCATTCGTGCTGCAGTCAAATTTTTGTACAAACTTCGTTCTAAGGTTGTAATGCAATTGGACGGAATCAGTTGAACCGATTCAAAAAAATAATAGAATATTGGTCGGTATAATATAGGTACTATTTTTAAAATAAAAATTTTAATATTTTGACCAATCCAAGACACAATTCTACATAACATTTAGGTATATTACACCAAAATGCTTACACGTGTTACCGCCCGTAAACTTATAATTTTTTACGACCATTCACGATAATACTATTGATAATATGTATATGTATATATTGTATACCAGAGTTATACTAAACATTGTCCAATTGTGCATTTTACAATTATTTTATCAGGTTTTCCTCGGTTTTTCAAACCTACCCATGTTGTAATTATACAATTGATTAAAATTTCTAAATAACGGTTGTAGAGTCTAATAGTATTAAACCGTCAGTATTTCTACAAGAAACGTGTAAACTTGGTTTAACTGTCTGCGAATCCTACCTTGTACGCGCCGTCCTGTACGATTGGCTAGACCGGAGGTGTTCAAGGCTCGTTTCGCTACTTACAATAGTTGTACTACCTTTATTACAATCCACAGTCGCATATAGCGACTTCGATGTGTAAAAGGTTGTTATAGTCTACATAGATTCGTGGCCCAAATTTCATCCCACGGAGCTTAAGTTGCCACATGTATATTTTTTTAATTTTTTTTTTTTTGAAACTTATGTATTTTAACAAGTCAAGAACGATAGTGCAATCAGAGTTCATCGTTCGGACTTCGTATCGAAGTTATAACCAATTTAGTTTTATCATTTATCGCGGAAATCACCCCTGGAGAGTGTGGCACGCTGTATTCTTTTCTACGGTCAGACCATTTTGTGACGTGTGATGATGGTGTGTGGCAGACTGCCGATTTCTCGGGCTGTAGCCCATAAGCGCAAAATATGGCCCAAACGCAACCCAAAAGTGCAAAAATAAATATTCCATAAGCGCAAAAAGAAATTTCAAGTTTTGGGACTGGAACTGGTAGCGTAGGGCTCCAACTACTTTAACTGTAACCTTGCAGTACATATTATTTATAAAACTATCGTAGACATGAAAAAGGATATACGTGGAAACTATTTTATCGCGTGTGGTGGAGAAAATGGCCGTGACGATAGTTTTTAAAGACTGACAGATAGAAAATATCATTGTTAACCGTTTACAGTGAACACTATAACCTCTAAAAACTATAAGTTGAGAACGCGGTGGTTGGTTGGATTGCGTGGGCTTAGAATCTCATTGGATTTTAAGACACGCTCGCACATGAATAATTCTATAGTAAGGTTCCAATTCAATGTACCTTGGTTATCGCTAGGTAAAAGTTCGGAGTACTCGCTGACCCTTATCAATGTTTAAAGCTCGTATACCTGTGTTCAGCGATTAAATGCAAAATTTTCGTTTAATCGACCTTACTGTTCAATTCACGACGATTTTTGATCCAACTATTTTTTCGTCACCATCTCTGATGGCGTGTATTAAAATATATAGTATATAGTGATGTAAGGTGTGATTCTACGACGAAATTTATACGAAACTAATCTTAAACGATCCCCATATCACCACTCTAGCTAGACGAAACGATGAGCAGCTATTTTCCGAGGATTTAAAGGATTACGTGCCAGGCGGCTCGTGAAGGTAGAAAACACATTAGTCACTTATAATACCATTCACAAGTTTTTATAGAAATAACAGCAATTGCAAACATTTCTAAATCCTTGGTAAAATAAATTAGGTAGTATTTTTTAATAATATTTTTAAGCAGTATAATTCTTATAAATTTTGCTACAAACTAAACTATTAAAATATACAAAATATAATTTAATATTATGCACTACTTAGTATTAACGTAAGACAAATTTTGATCGAATTGAATTCTTTAAGCATCATATTTATTATTATAATAGTACATGTCTTCTAATAGATCAAAGTGCCAGAATGTTGAAAAAAAAGTATTGATTTTTTTCAAAAGTTTGACATTTTACATAGTAAACACAATTTTTATATATGTTTTACTAACACGATATTGTTTATTATAATGTATAACAAATATTGTTATAATATTATTTTAACAATATTTTCCCTTACGGTTTTGTCTCGGTGGAGTGTATGTACACAAACACAACACATTTCGAAATAACTCTGTTGACATCCACAAAAATTACCAAAGCTGTTCACGTCTTCGCGCGGCACTACCGAAAAGCAATTGTCAAAATTGCATTAGGTTTTCTGTGTATCAAGTACATACTATATAATACGGTAGAGCGTAGTGCGAGTAAACATAGTTTGTTGATTTATTCATATAGAGTCGTTCCGCGCGTTATTCACGTATAATAATAATCGTAATAATCATAATAAAAATAATAATAGGAGTGCTTAAGACGTGTGTATCCTCTAAACAGTCTATAAACCAAACGAAATATCGTCGTATAAATGCCAAATGGCAAATATTATATTTGATATATACATATAAACATCTCTTCGGGCACACGTGCCAAGCAATTGGTAAACGTTTATTCCTTAAGTGGTTGTTTGTGTTAAGTATAATATCGTACATTTTTTTTTTATTAATTCATTAAATAAAAATATAATGACGTTTATATGAGTGCAATACAGTCGTATAATAGAAGATACAGTTACTAGTTCTGTACTGTGACAATATCCATCATATTATATTGAATTATAGTTTTGCTATTTTTCTTTTTATATATCATAATAATTACATTTTTTTTTTTATTGACGGCACAACACATTTTTTATCTCGCCTTCTTAAGTAAAATATTTTTTCTAAACAACGTCTTTGTATACCTATAGACATTTGATGTTGAATCAATAGTTTCTATTATTGCCACCTTTCGTAGTCGTGACTCGGGAAGCAATACCAATATCCATCGGTTCAAAGGTCTGCACGGATGACCGCCCAATCACGAACCGGTTGTCATCGCGGTTTGCTGAAATTTTTCTGAACGTGTCGAAACACTAACACATTTTTTTAACCGTTATAACTCCCTATGAATCCCTATGCGTTATGGGCGTCATTAAAATTCGTACTAACCGCATGTGGTGTTCGTGTAATGCGTTGATACATATTATTGTATTTTAACTCAACTTTACAGGGTTCTTATTTTATCGTAAACAAGATAATATCTATATTGGGAAATGCTAGACAATTTGTTTAATAATTTATATTATTTAAACGTTTCAGAACATAAACTATTTTAAGTTTTCTATAATATTGGTTCTTAAAATTCAAAAAACCCTCGTATATTTTCTTAGATAAAAGAATCTCATTGTATAAAAGCAAATGATGACAATATAATTTGACTGTGTCTGTGTGTCATTTATTAAATTGCAGTACACAATTCTATAATAATGTTTCACTATAAGAATTGAAGATATATAGTTGGAAGATATATGAAATTCTAGTTAGAACACTATGTCACTCAGCCGTTTAAAAACGTCAAATTATTATGTCATCAGTATCTTTTGTATAGCATTATGGTACTACACTACTATAGTATAAAATATACTTCGTCGTTTTTGTGTAATAAAAACCAAGTTCAATGTCATTAAGTCGTGCGGTTTTATTACCCAGATAAACCTTAGAGAAAAAACATTGTGCAGTAGTGAAAGAACATTTTTCATACAAGCTTCGTTTTGTACTTGACTGCATAGTGATAAAAACGATATTAAGTAATATGTATATTGTATATTGTATATATATATATTTTTTTTTAATTTAACTTTATTTAATAATCTAATCTTGAGCAACATGCAATCACCATCAGAATCATCGAAGTATCAGCTGTTTAAATACAATACTATTGAGATAAACCAGTATTAATTATTGTTATATACATATATAACTAACCTATTAATACTCTTGTCGATCGTTAGTAAATGTGTAGGTAGGTAATAGGTATATATAACATTATGAAGTGTTTCATCAAAAACAATTAATTTCAGATTACTTGCGTTCATTCCGAAACTCATATTAATTTATTTTTATTAGTAGTCATTAATAATGAATCATTGTACATAGGTGCAGATGTTAAATTAATGTGCTTTTTGCTCTCAATATCGTATGCCAGTATTAGTTTTAATAACGAATAGTCCGTGTAGACTGTAGACACGTACATATATTGCGCAGTTACTTATCTAATCGCGAGTAGTTTTGGGAATAGCTGAAAGAATAGTGAAATGCCAACGTCGTAATTTTAAAAGACTTAATTAAAGGCCTACGATCTTTTCGACAGCTGCAACCCATTAGTCGGCAGCAGCAGCGCTGTGTTACTGCAGCCAAAATTTTTCTGAATGAAGTAATGTCATAATGTTGTGGATAGCGCAACAAAATTAAATCCGTTTGATGGGACCCGCGGTAAGGCGTTATTGCAGTTTTTACTCAATCACTAGTAGTTAAAAAAAGCACGACTAAGACGACCACCTCCTCCTCCACCACCACCGCTGACTCGAATTTATTATATGAACTCATTTGCCTACCCCGTTCCCCGGGCTATTTTGAGACGGTATATTATTATTAACGGTATAAACGTGCAGTGTATACATAACAATATAACAAGCTTATTTTCGCGACGATTAGATCGTCGGGGGAAAAAAAATATAATAATATGAAACCTAGCTCTGGTGAAACCTTACAACAACAACAACGACGAAAAAACGTTGTCTGCTATTTGATCCGCTTGTGTTGTGCTCTTTTCGCCGGTGAAATATACGCGAGTACGCGACCCGTCGAACCCGTTGGCAAATTCGCTTTTTTTCCGTAGAGGAGGAAGAGCTGGCCAGCTGGGTATAGATATATTGCTTTAAAGTAGTTTTCGTGTATTTAAGTGTGTGTGTGTGTGTGTGTGTGTGCGTGAATTTGTGTTTGGATATGCGAAAGAGGATTTCGAGTGAAAGGCACCCAATGACACATATTATCACGTCGTACATTTTAATTCTCGCGCATAATGATAAGGTCGACCATGGCGGCCTGTTAAGTACTTATGGTGCAAAATCGTGGTTCCGTCTCTGCTTATTGCGCCTATCCGTGTAAACACGACCATAGGAATGGATAATGACATTTATAATATAACGGCCCGGTGACGAACGAGTTTTGAACATTTTTTTTCACCAGCATTTTTTCTACAATTAACATTTTTTTGGTCATATGTGTTGTTAGTATTTATTACTGACATATAATAACTACAGATTGGTGTATAATAATATGTAGACGTCCGAATTTATAATAAATAAGGTGGTTGGGCGACAGCTTCTATATCGTCTACGATATATTATACCTACAATAACGCTTGGGTATAACACATATAATAAATACATAGTCGTTTATCAGATATTAAATATTCTATATAAAATTTAGAAATATTTATTATATATTTTTTTTTGTTACAAACATTTCCCTCAAATCTTGTCTCGCCAAATTTTACAAATTGGGTCAGCCATCTCCGTCTTTATATATTGAACATGGGTATGTAGTATATATATATACATATGTCCTATTCTCTGCAAAATGTATCATCATCGTCATCGTCTCTTTGATTTTTTTTATACCTTTATGTAGGATATATATATATCTATGTAGAAAAAAAACAAATATTTTAAACAAGTACACTGTTATATAGCTCTCGTTAACCAGCTACTGATTTTTATGCGGAGAATAATTTATAATTCTCATTAAATATAATCTTCCACCTGACTTAGAACGTCATCGACAGCATACAAATATTTTGAAAGTCATGCCTATACTATTCAACATATTTTTTTATACGCATTAGGTTACATATTTATTTGCCATAAGATCTGTGTGGCATATATTATCATCATCGCATCGTTTCTGTAAAGATAAAAATGTTTATATTATATACAGACCGGGTATTTATTAAAACTCTTAAATATATATTTATGATATTATTAAATCTCGGTATCTACTGTTATAATATATTATATGATAAGAGTTGTGGAATGTGCGCGTTTTCTTCGTCAGATTATTTAAATCATTCTGAGAATTTGAGAACAGCACAAGTTTTCTATAATAAACTATGATACGGGAATCATTTTGTATAAAATATAATTATTGTTTCCATTATAAAACTGTCACTAATTGTAAACTAATATGTATTTTATTTTTTTGTTCTAGGTAAGCGGGAACACATTTAATCACCACAAATGCTATACACAACAATTTGAGAATTTTCAAAAAAACTATTTTATAATTTTTTTTTTTATTCAAACTTTTATTTTATAACTGGCAAAACATCAACATTCGTTTCATTATAAATTATGTTTAATTTAAAAAAATTATAATTTTCAACAACCAATTAAATATTTGATTCAAACTTGATGTATGTGAAGTTAGCACCCGATTTTAAATGAATAAATTCGAAAAATGTGCCAATATTATGCAAATCAATTACAAATAATTGAAAATGTTTTTTTTAGAAATTTGCGATCAATATTTTTATTTTTCAAATTTTGCAAGTTTTATCGCCAGTAACGGTGTTTTGCTTATATTATTTAAATAACTTGTTTGCAAATACAAAAACTCACTCTCAATATTTTGCAATTCATTTAAAAAATAGTGGCACATTTTTTCAATTGATTGGACACAGTGCAAACTTCATGAATATTTAAACTTACAAGACGTAAAAAGAAAAGTACATGTAAATTATTTAATTTTTTTGAAAATACTTTTTTGAACACTCATAAATGATTTTAATAACTATCTTTGGGCACTCGGTAAGTTGAAAATATTTCAACAATAATTAATGTTATGCGAACTGATTAAATTATTAAATATAATGAAAATAATATCCCTAACAAAGTTCAATATTGTTAAAATAATATAGACTGTATAATCTACAATGTAGATATTTCAGTTAGGCATATATTAATCTAACCCCTAAAGACAAAGACAATATCGTAAATTTAATAATATATACTTCTATTAATCAGTAAATCATATTAACTGTGTATGTATAACACCATGTATTACACTACCACACTGTTCAAAACAATGATATTAATTATTGTTTTGAGACACTCGTATAGTCGTATGTAATAATTGTTTAGTTAATATTTTTTGTTCAATAATTTATTATTTGGTGATAGGAATATAACTTTCTAATATTGTTTTGAACAAGGCCAAATTGTTTAGATTAAAAATTATTTAATTTCCTCTTATTTGTTTTAACTCGACGATCATCGTTACTGGACTTGTTTTTATAACTCGATGTAACTGATTGTGAGTGGAATATTAGCAACATTAATAATTTAACACCGCAACGGTAATATTTTACAAAATTACTATTACATTATGTATTATATATTTATTCAATTTAATAATATACGATTAAAGTGTTTACAGATTAATATAAAAATAATTTGTGTTATTATAGTAAACCAATTGATCAACCCAATTATTAGGTAACTACCAACTTATCTCATGAACAACCATTTTAATTCGAAATGATTTTTGTTTCATTAGAAAAAAATATCTTAACTTACAATTTAGATTGTTCAAATAACATGAATATAATTTATGAGCTATTTATTTTTGTTTAATATTTCTTGTCGATAAAATAGGGTAAAGAATAAAAGAACACCTGTAACATCGTGTTTGTTGAATACTAATATAGTTATAACTTATAGTCAACATTTTAATCACTACAAAAAAAACGCACGTTTCAAACTGCCAAATAAAAGGTACATATAAAGGTAGGTACATAATATATTCAAAATCATAATTTTAGATTCTGAGCGGAGCGATGAATGTATTGGTTTTACAATGATGTGTGTTTTTTTTTTTATTTTTGTGTCTGTCATCACGTTTTAGGACAGAAAAATGCTTCGATTTTCTTCAATAGTACCTTTTCTGATAGGAAAGTGAATCTAGTTGGTACTTTGGGGGGTCAAAAGTCAAAATTTCCCAGTAGTTTTCAAGAGCGCCTGGAAAAACAAATGAAAAAATATGGGAAAAACGGGAATTTTTACGGAAAACCAATTTTCGACAAAATCGATTTTGGTTTTTGGTATAACTCTGAAAGAAATGACCGTAGAGACATGAAATTTTGACCGAATGTTTATATAAGCATTTTCTACACACCATATCATTTTCAAAATATTCTGACTTATTTTGAGCTGTTAACTGACATTTTCAGTTTCCAATTTTTTTAGTTTTTTTTTCTATAAATGTCAATCAAATTTTATTTGTTGGGTAAAAAATCTTGAAAATTTAATAGTAGACTTCTAATATATAGTTTCAAAGGCAGATGAAAAATATTAAAAATTCGTAGTCACAATTTTTTTTTATAGGTAATCAAAGTTCAAATTTTGACAAAATACGTAAAAATGACGAAAATGTGCAATTTATTTTGAGTTAGAAATTCATAAAAATTTTTCTTTTTAAATCTAAGATTTGAAAATGTAATACAAGATTCCTCATAAGTTTGCCTAATTTTATCAATAAAAAAAAGTTTATAAGCAAGTCATAATAAATTTTTATGAGCATTTTAAGTTCAAATTTGTACAAGATTAGATATTCACTCGATTTCTCATGTAGCGATTTTCTTATTTTGTTGCAATTCAAAAACAAATAACTGTAGATGCATGAAAATTTCACTGAATGTTTATATAAGCTATTTCTATACACCATCTAATTTTGAATATATTTTGAATCTTTTTGAGCTGTTTATGGACATTTTCAGTTTTAATTTTTTTTAGTTTTTTTTTTCAATAAATATCAATAAAGTTTTATCTGTTGGGCCAAAAAGTGTAAAAATTGAATACAAGGCTCCTGATATATTATTACAATAGCAATTGAAAAATATTAAAAATACATAGGCACACATTTTTTTAATAATCATTTAAAGTTCGAATTTTGACAACATTTATCAAAATCTCGAAAATTATCAATCATTGTAATTAACCAATTATAAAATGTTCAGTTTTCTTAACTAAGGATTGAAAATTTAAAATAAAGATTCTAATAAATAGTACATACTGTATTCAAAAAATCTAAAAAATATTTAAACACAGTTATTTTTTATAGACATTTTAAGTTCAAATTTGGACGAATTACATATTAAAATCAATTTTAACGAGTAAAAGTATATATTATAATATTTTTATAGTTTCACTGATAATTTTAGGTTAATAATTAAATAATATGAATAATATTAATTCAACTTAGCAGCTACCGTATAATAACAATATCAATATAATTTAAAATATCTTAGACTGACGTACCGTCTCCGCTCAGAATCGTTTTTTCTTATACAATGATATTATATCATTGAATTCAAATTTAATACCATCCATTATAGTACAGTGATCTACTTGTAGCCTACTGTACAGCGGAGCGACATCCACTTGACCCCCTTTTTTTTTTCTAGTTTAATTTTTAAAGAATATATTTTTTAGTTTATGTGATTTCCAATTCTGTATTGAACATTTTAGCAAGGCTTTGCACCCAAATGATTTATTCGGGTTATGGTTTCGGGTGCTTCAAATAAAAATAGAGGTTGTGGTTTCAGGTTTTCTTCATTTTAAAGAATATGGGTTTTGTTTAGCCAGTTTATTTATTCGGGTTATGGGTTATTTAAAATCGAGTAATATATCAATTTTGTTGTGCGTAAAGTGTTAAATTTAATTAAGCAAAGTATAAGGTTATACAATCAACTTTTCAGTACTAATGTCTAATACAGTAGTGACACACGTAATATAATTTAAATTTAAATTGAATATTATTTAATATTTTATAATATTAAATATTAAATGTTTTACCAACAAAGTATTAAATAGTAATAAAATAAAATGAAATAAGTTATTGAATCAAATATTAAAATTTTGAATAAACTATAAATACATTTATAAATTATTGATTATTCTTTATAATCAAAATATTATAAGTTATAACTACTTATAAGTTATAAGGGATATACGAATATTGGTTGCAATAAACTTTAGGTTTTAATAAAATATAAATTATAAAATTTTAAAATACTTTTATTTTACTGTAAAACTTAAAAACAAGTACAATCAACAACTTATGATAGTGATATCTTTATTTATTTAGAATAAATACTATTATTTCTTATAATTAATATATTTTCTAAAATGTGTGGAGTTAGGGACATACGTAGATCACTGGCAATAAACTTCAGCCCAGAAAACGCCCTTTCCACAGACACCTGAAAATTGACAATTAAAATAATAGTATAATACTAATAGTATACTTACATTATAACCCTTTGGGCTATCCTGTTATATAAAACAAAAAAGAGAATTTTTAGAAGAATTAGACTTTTCCAAATTCTGATTCTAATGGACCCTAACCTCACGTTAGGTTAAGTTAGGTTAGGTTAACCCTACATGAGGCAATAACTTCCTGAGAAATTAATTTAAATTTAAAATTTTGCTTTAACCCTGGAGTACAAACCTGAGTAACTGGCACATTGACCAGAAGTTGTGCAAGTTTATATAGTTCTGGTTTTGAGTTTTTTTCTTTTTCCCAGTAATTCCTAACATCAACAGAATTGTGTAACCTTGAGGTACCATCAAAACTTTCAAGCAACAAACGTATTGGTACAGGCATTGAGCTATCCAAATTTTCAATATCCAAATTATTTTCCAAAGCTACATTAGTTTTATTTTTAATATAGGCTTCAATGCGGTCATCATTATCATTAACATGTGTAACATGTGTCTTTGGTTCTTCATCTTGAGAAATAAACGTTTTACTTTTATCAGAAATTTCAGAACTAAGTGCGTTCATTAAATTAAAAACGTCTATCAAATGTGATTTGGCTTGATGTTTAGTGCTTTCATCTAGCAAACATTGGTACCTTGGATCTAAAAACACTCCTGTAACCATAATATTAAATACCTAATTAAACAGTATCTAGGTATTTATTTGTGACAAAAGAGATACTATAGATAAAATATAAATAATTTATTTTATTTTATAAAATGTAAAATATATTTATTCTATTTTTTTATTTTACCTGCCGAGTAAATGTTATTTCCAAATAATAATTTTTCCCTCTCATCCATAGAGTTGCATAAAATATTTGAAATGATTGAATTAACCAATTTAGTATCTCCATAACATTTTATCCAAATTCCGTGGAAATCTCCTATTGTCAAATTTTCTGTTTGTACTTTAACAGTAGCAGTTTTGGCTGGTTCAAATGATTTAATCTGTTAAAAATTGTACATGTATTTAATTTTTAAACTTGATATTTATATTGTTTATTATATACTATCCACTAGGTATAATATAGTAAAATTAGGATATTTAAATATTAATATATTAGGATAAAGTATTGTGAAAAGGAATAGTAAATAATATGTAAAATCTATTTAATTATGTTGAAACAAACCGCATTGTCTATCATATTCCATTCAGCATTATTCATACACAACTCTTTGTATGTTTCTGATAAATCACTACAAACTTTTTTTAATCTTTGAAGTCTTAAAAGCATGTCATAAGTGCTTCCCCACCTTGTCGGAACATCAAGTATGGCTTTAAGAGAATTTGGTTCTAAGGATTTTACCATTCTTGCTACTGTTGGTGTCCTCAGCTTCTTTACAACCTTTAAAAATAATTTTAAGGAAACTACTTTATTTATTTTACATAATAGCATAGAACTACAAATTTTAATTTGTATGTATTAATATTATTATTATATTATAATACAGTACCTATACAATTTTCCCCCTAATTTTCAAATTGAAAGTTAAACTAAAAGTTAAATGTATAAATAAATAATACCTCTCTAGCTTTAGTAACTATCGAACGCACAGCATCAGTCTTAAGAGTATCTTCAACACATAATTGAAGGGAATGTGCTGCACACCTCAACAAAGTAGTCACAGGCTTCATTTGAATCATATTTTCGACATGACTGGAATTTCCTTCAGTTTCAGTTAATAAATCATTTTCCAAGATTTCAAGCTCAGGATCCATATTTTCTGAGACATTATCTAATACTATGTCATCTAATGAGTAAAGAAACGTTTATAGAAACTATAAAATAGTTGAATTTTTTTAAATTCATTTTTTACCTTCCATATCTTCATCGTTATCACATTTAATTAAGTCAACCATTTTCACAAAGTTCCTGGCATTGTCCGTAGTTATTGTGTAAATTTGTTTTTTTTTTATATTAAATTTTGCAAGAACTTCATAAACCTTAAAATATAATATATTTTTATTATGTAATATTAAGTACCTATACAAAAAAATTTAAAAATTGAATTGTAATGTTTAAAGATGATTTCAAATTTTCAAAAAGTACTTGGTCAAATAAAACAATTTAAAATTTAAATAATCAAAAATTGAATATTGTCAATAAGTGTTCTCAGATTCTAATTACTCTTACTTTTTCTTTGAGATAAGCTGCTGAATGCTTCTCTGTTAATTCAATCATTGCCAATGTTTTTAATTCAGCTTTAGTTGAATTGATCGATGAAAGTTGTATGTTTATTCCCAATATAGACTTATCTTTTCTTGAAACACAGTCCATTTTCAAACATACCAAACGGTTTTTGACCAATTTTTTTATTTCATCAATTATTTGAATTGCTCTTTCATTAACTTCACACCTTATGTTTCTTTTATTTATTGTGACTTTGTCACCCATTCCTTTTAATATAGGGTTAATAATTTTGCGAAAACCAACATCTTCAAAAATTTCAAATGGCCTACCATCAAGTGTAACCATATCTGTACATGCTCCCAATAAATCAGTAGGAGACATATTTATATTAATAGTTTTTTTTATTGTTTCAACCATTGTTAATGTACTTTGAATAAATTGTTTTGGTCCAGCTATCTTCTAAAAACCAATACAAAAGTACAAAATTAATTAATATTTAACAGATATTACATAATTAAATTTAAATATTATATAATAAATCAAATATATGAAGTTTTTATATTGTTTTTATATTAGTTTTTTGAAATGGTGTGATATTAATTTAAGTATTTAAAAATTAAAATCATTAGGTAGAGGTACCAGGTACCTATGTTTTTAAACAAAAATATAATTTTTGTAGCATAAATAATAAATATGTTTATTATAAAAGGTACCTACCTACTACCTATATTGAATATTATTTTAAATTTTACAGCTCTATACAAATTCCAAAGAGATTTCACACTATTTAATATTTAGTATATGTATTATATTCATATTGTTCAATATTAATACAAATTAAAATATTTTGTGGATCTAATAGATAATAACTACCTATTTAGTATTTACATACATTATTTTCAATATTTTGTACATTTATATTTTATATTTTAAAATTAAAATTTATGATTTACCTTTGTATGAATATCCACAATGTTGTCATGGGAATTTGGTTCAAGTTCAATAGATCTTTTTTGGGTTTTTGTTTTTCCTTTTGAAAATGTTGATTGTAAACTTCATAGTGTTTGCTCTCTAAGTGTCGTTCACAATTTTTCGCATGCGGATAAATTTCACTGTCGCAAGAATCAACTTGACACACATACTTGCCAGTGTTCACATTTAGTTTGAAAAATTTATAAACACCACTAATTTTTTTTCTAGGCATTTTAAGTTATTTTAATATAAACAAAATAGAAAAAAACACAATATACACAAGACAATTTTCACTACGGACATAATAATATTATTATTATATTAAAAATTTAAAAATAACACAGTTCAAAACAATCAAAACAATTTATCAGTTGCTAACCAGTGTTCCCAATTATGAAAAACTGAATTCTCCATGAAATATACATACAAATTCATATATCACTTGAAAATGTAATATTTTTTTTATACGGGTTATGGGTTAAAACCCGAATTTAATTTCGGTTTTGGGTTTTTCGGGTTACACGTCATCAAAATCAATCGGGTTATATGGGTTTAAGGTTTTGATAATTTTTAAGGGTTTTTTAAGGGTTTTGGCTATACGGGCTAAACGGGTGCAAAGCCTTGGGTTATAGACTTTGGAGTGAAGATGAAAATAAAATTGTTGTATCAAGAGATGTAATATTTAATGAACAAATTTTTCAAAAGCAAAGTATTGAAGATACACATATTATTGATGAAATTAAATGTTCAGATCAAGATGATGTAACCCAGGATATAGAGAAAACAACTGTGAATGAAGAAAAACCACCCAAAACTTCAAGAATAAGAAAAACACCAATATGGCATGAAGATTATGATTTTAGTGTTTTGGCACTGAATGCAGATACCTTTATTGATGATCTACCGCATGACTATAATTCAATTATAGGTCGACATGATGAAAAACTATGGTTAAAGGCAATTGATGAAGAACTTCAGTCATTAAATAAAAATGATACATGGGAATTAGTGCCACTACCTACCGGACGAAAACTTATAGATAGTAAATGGGTTTTCAAAATTAAAAGGGACAATGAGGGAAACATCCTTAAATATAAGACTAGGTTGGTAGCAAGAGGTTTTCTTCAAAAACATGGAGTTGACTTTAATGACTCATATGCTCCTGTTGCAAAGCTTACAACTGTCCGAGCTATACTAGCATTAATAAATGAAAAATCATTATGCGCTCATCAAATGGATGTTAAGACAGCATTTTTGAACGGGTACCTACATGAAGAAATCTAAATGGCATTACCAGAAGGACTCAAAGACAATAAGGACACAAAATATGTATGTAAATTAATAAATCTCTATATGGACTGAAACAGGCAAGTAAGTGCTGGAATGAAAGATTTCATACATACATTACCAAACTAGGTTTCCAAAGATCAGATAATGATTATTGTTTATATATTAATACTCAATGTGATGAAGGTTTGAGTTATCTTATTCTATATGTTGATGATATATTAATTGTTAGTAAACACTTATATGAAGTTAATAATATTAAAGATAACCTTAAGAAGGAGTTTGAAATGACTGATGGTGGTGAATTGAATTTTTTTCTTGGCATTCACATTAAAAGAAATCATGACACATTAGAAATTGATCAAATACAATATTTAAAAAAAGTTTTAAAAAAATTCAACATGGAAGACAGTCACCCAATATCAACACCTATAGAACAAAAATTAAATCTAGCTTATGATAAAAATGATGAAATCTGTGACAAACCATATAAACATTTAATTGGTTGTTTAATGTATGCAATGCTTGGTACAAGACCAGACCTGTGTCATGCTGTTAGTTATTTTAGCAGATATCAATGTCATCCAACTGAACAACATTGGGTACATCTGAAACGTGTTCTACATTATATTAAAGGTAGTCTTAATCACAAACTTAATAAATTCAAGGATAATTTGTTAAAAATTGGATTACATGTTTAATTATTTCTTTTGTTTGTATAATGTATATTGTTAATTTTTTTTTTTATTGTTTAATGCAGGAATTGAAGGGGAGTGTTGAAGTTAGACACAATTCCTTGCTACATTTTATTTTGTTAGGTTATGTTTTTCTATGTTCTTATATGATGTACATTGTACCTAATGTTCTTAATGTAATTTTGTTCGTTTTTTTTATTACGATTTACGGTTGTCTTATTATGTTTTAATTAATTAAACTATTGAAGTGATTTAAAGGCGATATGTTTTCCTTATTTATTTATTTTATAATTCAATACTTGCTACTAGCTTACACACAGGAATGAACTGTTTTCTTTATGATGCTTTGGATACTGGTTCAATGAAAAAAACAGCAGCATTTTGTGCAGAGCATGTTATGAAGATTATAAATAAATGTAAAGAAGAATTAAAAAAAGATGTATTTGCTATAGTTACAGAAAATGAAAATAAAATGAAAAGAATGAAACAATTGCTTCAAGAAAAATGTCCGGATTTAGTTGTTTATGGTTACTCTGCACATTATGTGAATTTGATTGAAAAAGAAGTAACTCCAAAAACAGTTATGAAACATATTGTAGAAGTACAAAAATATTTCAGAAATGTACATCAGGCGCATGGATGGCTCAGAGAAAAGAAAGGGCTCATGCCACAAATTCCAAATGAAACGAGATGGAGTTCTCATTCTGCATGTGTTAGAACATTTGTTTCAAATTACCATTTATACCATCAAATTTCTACTGATAATGATGATTTTGATAATAATATTGAACGAATATTAAATAACGTTAGAATTTATAGAGAAGCACTCAATTTACAAGACCAACTTATATCTGTTTCAAATGCATTAGAAAAATTCCAAAGTGATAGCACATCTATATCTGATTCGGTGTATGGAAAAATTTGTTATCAAATGAAAATTGACTACCTTACAAAGACTGTTTTATAAAACGATATAAACAAGCAATTGAACCATTTCATCTCCTTGCATATATTATGCTGGACCCTAAATATATTTTTAAAAATTTATTAACGCCAGAAGAAGAATCTGTTGCAGAAGATTGGATAATTTCAATGTATCCCCATTTCTTACCTGCAGTTATGGCTTTTAAAATTCAAGATGAAAATTATTTTCCTAAAACTATGTTCAATTCAAACATTTTAAAAGAATTTAAGACTATACAATGGTGGCGTATAATGGAAAAAAAATGTGATAAAATTGAAAAGGTTCCTAATGACTTTTGCAAGTTTTTGATCTCATTACATTCTTGCCCAGCTTCATCTGCTTCAATTGAAAGAATATTTTCCACATATGGACTTGTATGGAGTGATTTAAGAAATCGTTTAGGTGCAGAGAAAGCAAAAAAACTTGTTAAAGTTTATTGCAGCTTAAGTTGTACCAAAAGTCAAAACCAAATAAATTATACTAAAGACTAAACACTAAAACTTAAAAGTTAAAACATATACCTATCGCTTATTTAAAATTAAATATTACTAATAAGTTATAACTATCAACTATTGTATTTAAGAAAAGTATAAGGTAATATAAAAAGTTTTGGTATACCTCCCAACCTATTTAATATTATACAGTAAATTTGCTAAGTGGAAAGACTTTAGGGAAACTCTGGATAAGGAAATATGTAACTTAGACCTAAAGCCAGAAAACTATGAGAAATTTGTAGAAAAAGTCAAGAAAACCTCAAGACTACATATTCCATGGGGATGTAGAGAACAATATATAAGTGGAATGACGGAAGAAACCTGCGAAATAAATAAGAAATATAGAAATTCATTCTCTGTAGACCCATTTAGCGAAGAAATTGTAACGCTAGGAGAAACCCTGATTAACCACCTATGTAAAGATAGAAATGACAGGTGCCATGAACTCATTGAGAATACAGACATGACCAAAAACAGCAAAAAGGCATGGTGACTCATCAAGAGGCTAAGTGGGGACCCGGTTACACACACTAACGATACAAACGTAACAGCTAATCAAGTAGCTACACAGGTACTCTTAAACGGTAAACCAGGGGCAAAAATCAAAAGAGAAAACTCATCAGAACCTTAGACATTGAGCAAAACAACTTCCAGCTTGACTTTACTCTTGATGAACTAAATGAGAGCTTGAAGGAGATGGAAACGGAAAGGCACCTGGGTTGGACGAAATAATGACAGAACAAATAAAAGAATTCAGCATAAAAGCTAAACAATGGTTACTAACTTTTCTAAACTCATGCCGCGATAAGGCCTCAGTACCCAAAATATGGAGAAAGGCAAAAGTAGTGGCACTGCCAAGACCAGGCAAGGATTACAAAAACCCAAAAAATTGCAGATCGATATCTTTGCTATGTCATACCTTCAAATTGTATGAACGTATGATCATGAATCGTATCAAGTGCCAAGTCGAAAGAAAACTTATTCACGAGCAAGCTGGTTTTAAGCCAGGCAAAAACTGTACAGGACAGGTATTAAACCTGTGCCAACATATAGAGGACGGCTACGAGAACAAAAAAGTAACAGGGGTGGTTTTCGTAGACCTATCCGCAGCGTATGATACGGTGAATCATAATCTTATAATTAAAAAGATATATGAAGTTATATCTTAGTTTTGAGAAAAATGAATGTTTGTCTTTTTTATTTTATTATAACTTTATTATTTGTTATCCCAATTAATTTAGTATAATACATATTCACCTTTATAGTTTTTTTGACGAGGAATGCAATGAAATAATAAAATAAAACTTTTATCCATATGTTACATGAATTAAAGTTATTTTGATGTTATTACTTAGAGTCATAATCCGTAAATACCACTATTTACTAAATAAAAACGCCGTAAGTCAATTTTACGGCATTATTGCTTAATAATTATAATTGTCTATAGATGTAATTACTTGAATTAATGGCCGTAAATAAATTTATATTTATAATGATAGATATAAGTATTGATAATGACATAATATTACATAAAATATAATAATTTTTAGTTATTGAAATAATTTTTCATATCAAATAGCATTTAAAAAAATTGTCAAAATTAAAATTACTAGCTTAGTTTAAATTATATTAACATATTTCTATTTTATATTAAAGTATAAAAATGTACATTTTTAACTATGAACTGGTATATTTGCCCAAAACTGTTTCCTATTTTGTGGAATGACTTGTTTCAAATTGTTGAGAATGTCGTTTTTTTTTTCTACAGGAATTCCACAAGGTCCTTTTAATGGTTCAGGTCTAGCCATTCCGGACATTTTCATTACATTTTTTTTTAAAAAATCTAGTTCTGAATATTCTTCTTCAAAATTACATTTTGTGTACAGAATAAATTTATCTCTAACAGCTTTTATAGACACGACGTCTTTTAGTAAGACACGGTTTGTTGATTTACTTATTTTTTGTTGTGATTTATAATCTATCCATAAATAAAAATCAAAGTAATTCATAATTTTCAAATCTACTCTCGATTTATTTGCAGCTCCCACAGCCTTAACAAAATCTTCAAAGTCGTAAGTTTTTTTTTGGTGCTTAAGAGATTGTTCAACTTGATGATGAAAACTATCTGCTGACATGAATGTATGTCCAGCTTCGAAAAAATTTAAAACAATTTCATTAGCGGAAATTTGATCAGAATTTATTATATAAACTAAAAATGATAGCAAACACCAGTTTTTGTTTTGGCTACTACAATTATCTAACCAAATTGTAATAGTATTTGCGTCACGATGATGAGAAAAAAAATTGAAAAAAGTGCTAATTAGATCTTCTTTCTTGCGACCACTAATTCCTTCATGCCATACACATGCAAATGGCAGTAAATTTCCTTTTTTCCCTAGAGGTACGAAGCTTTCATGGTATGCAACAATTCGCTTAATGAACAAAACTTTTTTAAAAGTGTCTAACCTAGGTAGCATTATTATTTTTTGCAAATCGACTGAAAAATAAATTGACTTTTCATCGTTATCGTTATTTTTGGCATGTTCTTGATATAATGATCTAGCAGCATTAGCTTTTTTTATGTGGGTTAAATAAGTCGCGCACACAGTACAATCAGGTACCATTTGGTCTTTAGAATGCTCGTGAATTTTGAGACTCTCACAAACCTCACATTCTTCGTGTCCAAGTTGAGTAAACGAGATATTTTTTTTTTTAACTTGATCTCTATAATATGCATATGAAATAAAAAAATCAGGTTCAGGATATTTTTCCAAAAAGTTTTGATGCATGAAATTTATTGTAACATCGCTTGGCAAGTATCGTACATTAGGCGCGTGTTCACGGCGATAGTGGGAAATTGTTGGATTGAACGATTCTATATGATTTTCCACTAAATCTAAATGTTTATATTTATTTACAGACAATTGTCTTCCACGACCATCGATATAAGGTTTAATTTTACCTTTAGGTGTAGATCTAAGGACATCTAATACCCTATCATTAGTTTTCTTAAAGCCTAACGTACTTAAAAAGAATGGTTTACAAACTTGAATTCGTAAACCATCCATCACTGTTTGTTAAAAAAAATTTAAACACATTTTTCCTTTTTGTAATTTCATTTTTAGAATTTTTATTAGTTTCGGAGTTTTCACAAGTGCTATGTACAAACGATCTTTTATCTTGCCAGTTCATTTCCCAATACTGATAATTAATATCCTTGCGTCTATTTTCAATTATATTTAAAATACATTTTAATCTACACGTTTCTCTGTCACATCCTGGTTGTTTTTGCTGTTCGATTTTTTTTTTTGTTTTCTGCTGGATATGCTCATCGCATATTTTTTCCTCTTCCTTACATCTCCAAATTTCGTATACATTTCTTCTTCTTCACTTATATATATTTCATTCTCATTGCATTCAAAACCATCTTCAAAAACCACGGGTAATGAATTAATATCTAATGTCTCTGTATGAGACTCTGTATGCATCAAATCGTCTAAAAATTTCCGAATAATACTGAATAAATATAAAAATTATGGATAATTATAATTTATAAAAAAATATCTAAACTAAACTCTTTTTATTTAAATTTAATTTGGAAAATTATATAATTTTATAATAAATCCCTATAATATTACTTTTATATTTTATTGATGTAAGTTGTATTACCTTGTTGAAGAAAAGCCTCTTCTTCGTCAATTATTCCCGTAGAATCTATATCATATAAATTTGATCATAATATGATTATTTATATTTTTAAATTTATAATAAAATCTCTATTAATTTTCTTACCAGGTGTAGAAGGAATGACATTTACATACGGGTCATAAATAAACTCTTCTTGAATTACATTCATTTTTAAATAAAACTCTAAATCAATATAATATATAGAAACAGTTCACGAGTTCGTGACGACTGTGAATATACTAACAAATAATAATCAGAACAAAATAAAATTATTATCTTAACGTATTGCATACAACAAAATAATAAACTTTCCAAATAATAATGTAGATAACAATTTAGAAACTATTAATATATTATATAATAATATTGCTAAGCAATAACGCCGCAACTTGGATAGAACATAGAAATATTAAGCAAAAATGCCGTATGTATCAAAATATTTACGGCGTTTATGCTTAGTAAATGTATGATACGGCGTTCTTACTTAGTAGTAATAATTTTCTTCGTTACTTACGGCGTTTCTAAATAACGTTATATGTGTTTGTAGCCTATTTAATGTGATTTTGGGGGTATTTTTTCTACAGAGAATGTGTAAAATGTGTATACCGATCAGATGCCGTATCTATCTCATTTTTTTTTTCGAGTTACGGCACTTTTGCTTAGCAGGGCAGTGTACAGATGACTGGCACTTTGTCCGAATAATATCCTCTATGCCAGCGGTTCCCAAACTTTTTAAGTCCACGCCACCCTAAAAATTAAAAAAAATAATTGCGCCTCCCATAAAAAATTAAATTACAAATTTATAGTATTTAAATATACAAACATTTTTATTTTTATGAAAATATAAGTTAACAGTAAATATTATTAAACTTCAATTTAAAGTATTACAAAATACAATGCGTATTAATATTTAAACTTAATGCGAACAATGTGCTTGTTTTCTGTTTAATAATTCTTCAAAATTAGGTAGCAATGTTGTGACAGCCACACGCATTTCTTTTTCAATATTAAGTTTCGATCGATATTTTGATTTCAATACAGCAACTGCAGAAAAGCCTGCTTCGCATAAATACGATGTCGCAAATGGTAGTAGTACACGCAAAGCTTTGTTGGATATTTCAGAATATTCATCTTTAATGCTGCTCCAAAATCCTAAAAGTGAAAATGAAGAAAATTTCATTCGTAACGAAGAATCAGATGAAATATCGATTAATTGTTCTTCTTCAGTAGTTGGGAAATTTGGTAATGGGTTTTCACTTAACGGATCTTTAATCCAATTGTATTGTACGATGTCTTCTGGAAAATATTTCTCGAAATGATTTTTAAGAGTCATCAGATGATCAGAAATTATGTTTAGTGAGCTCATTGGTAATTCAAGTTCATTATCTTCAAGAAAACTTTTTAAAAATGAAAAACACGTGGCTTTACCGTTTTCTTCGGTTAGTTTCCTTTGCCACAACTCGATTTTTTTAATAAAAGCAACCACTTTGTCATATAATTGCAGAATATGAGTTTCTTTACCTTGTAAAGATGTGTTGAGTATATTAAGTTTTTCAAAAATATCACATAATTACGCTAATTAAATTACAAAATCACTATCAATAAACTTGTTAAAATCATTATGACCTTCTTCACTCAAATAAGTGTAAAGTTCTTGTTTAAGTTCGAACACTCGTACTAGTACGTTTCGTTTTGATAGCCATCTAGAATTACAATAAAACAGTAACGCAGTATGCTCTGCTCCCATTTCTTCACATATTTTTTTAAAGAACCTTGCTTTAACAGGCCTTGTTTTTATGTAGTTTACTACTTTTATAACTGTTTGAAGTATGGTATTTAACGATGGACACATATTTTGTGATGCTAAAGATTCTCGATGAATAATACAATGAGTCCATATCATTTCTGGAGCTTTTTTTCGTATTAAAGCCTGAAGTCCACCATAATGACCAGCCATAGCTCGAGCCCCATCTGTACATACACCCAAACAGTTTTCCCAATTAATATTATTACAATTCATAAAGTCACTAATGATATCAAATAAGGTTTGAGCCTTAGTGTCTCCGAAAATTGGTTTACAAAATAATAACTCTTCTATAATATCTGTTTTGTCCATAAAACGAATATAACATATCAAGTGTGCGTCTTTATTACTATCGGTAGCTTCATCAAGTTGAATTGCAAAATTTTTATTTTTTAATTTACTAATAAGCTGTTCATTTATATTTTCAGAAATATCATGAATTCGCCGACTTATTGTATTATTAGACAAGGGAATATTTTTAAGTTGGTTTGCAGCAGATTCCCCGATCATAGTAGAAACCATATCAATTGCTGATGGTAAAATGAGTTCTTCAGCAATTGTATGAGGTTTTTTACTCTGAGCAACACGAAATGCTACCTTATAAGAAGCTAAAAGTGCTTTGGTTGGAACACTTGTCTGTTTAATAAAACTGGTTGATTGTTTTTCTAATTGTTCACGTTGCCTTACAAAATAATCACGTTTTTTTATTAATTAACGATCCATGATTAGTTTCAAAATGACGCTTTAATTTATTTGGAATCATACTATCGGCAGCTAATACTTTTAAACAAATAACACATTTCGGACGTTCTTCGTTGTCTATTTTAATGTAAGTAAAATCAAAGTCTAAATAACTATCATCGTATTTTCTGAACTTACATTTATTTTCTTCTTTATTGTTGTCTTCATTTAAACGCTTGGTTGTACTCTTAATATTAAGAAATTTTTCCATTTTTCCAGAAAAGATATAAAACACGAGTTGATAATGCGCAATTCAAAAATGACGAATACACCTTACGTACGGTTCATTCACGACGACTACTGCTATTGCCGTGCAAATATATTAATATTGGTCATTACCATAGGCGCAACTAGGGGGGTGCTAGGCATAGGCGCACATAGGGTGTGAATTTAGGGGGTGCTGGAATAATTTATTGTACACAGACCCGTGGGGGCTTTGCCCCCCACACCACCCTAATACTATAATAACTGCATTGTGATAATTATACATTTTCATTGAAAATAAAAACAAATATTTTAAAAATAATTATATTATAATAGTTATAATAATATGTAATCATTAATTATTAATGTTAAACAAGATTTAATTTTCTGTTTGATATTGCAAATTTTTGCAATATAATTTCCCCCTCTATTTTATTGGTGAGATCTCTCAATGCTAAGTGTAGATAGTTTAGTAAATCTTTCTTGGCCCATACTGGTGCGTAACCAGTTTTTTAATCTACGCATAGCTGAGAAGGAGCGTTCACACGTTGAAGAAGAAATTGGAATTGTCATTCCCACTTGAACTAGTTTATAGACGTTTGGAAATGAACTTTTATAGCATTGATTTTTCAAGTCTTCAAATACAAAGCTGGCTGGTAGACTATTCTTTAAGACCAGCATTTCTGCTGATAAACTAGCTGTTGATATTTTCAAAATATCCTGATATACATATTAAACAGATTTATATAATAATATTTCAAAAGATATGACCATGTAATAAATATTTTAAATAGTTAATTTTTTTTTTGTCAAATGTATACCTTATAAGTGTTTATAAAACACAAACTATTATGTTCATCCAAGTTAAAAAAGTTGTCCACAGATTCCGCCAGCTCTAAGCTTTCTTCCGAAAAACGTTTTTCTAAATTTATAATTATTGTATCAATTATTCTTAAATAAACTGTTGTACGCCAATATTCAATAGTGTTTGAAGTATTATTTTCAGACTCTGCTCCTGTTCGATGACTTAGGGCATAATCTTGAAGTTTGGCTGGTTCACGACGTTTGCGAGTTAGTTTTTCTTTTGACTCTATAGTCGGATACATACATAAATATTTTGTGTTATGTTATATATGTTTGTAATATAGTATGTTTTATTTTATTTTATAAACATACAGTATTATTAAATAAAGCAATAATATATAATCCAAATAGATAATAAAGAACTAACCTTCGTTTGTGGGTAGCATTGTCAATCGTATATTATTTTTATCTGCAAAATCTTGATCCTTTAACCAAAATTTATCAAAAGACTCATCAGAACGCAGATTTTTAAATGAAGCAATAACACCTTTAATTATTTTTCCAGAATTTCCCAATGTAGCTTTTTTTATTTTGAAGCTGATTGCTCAAGATATTAATGATGCAAAGAACATCATATAGAATGAAAATTATAACAATAAAGTTTTTTTTTGTTATTGAACTTAAAATGACTGGAAATTAATAATCGTTTAACATGTCATTGTCAATTTGTTAGAAAATATTGTTCTTATAAAATTAAAAATATTAACCTATTGCTTGAGCCACATCTTTGTCTGCCTGATCTTCAACTTCCTCTTTAAGTGCTTTAACAATACTTTCAAAATTATTTATTATAGATTCACAGTTTTTATACCGGCATACCCATCGAGTATCACATACTCGCATAACAGTAGTACTCTTAAATAGACCCATCTTTTTTTGAATTTCTATTAATTTAGTATTTTTTGATGGCCTTGAAAAGTGTACATACACTGCTTTCAATATATTAAATGCTGCCTGAGCACTCTGTCCACATAAACAAACAAACATTTAAAATTAATTGACAAATTTGAACACATATACTATAGTTAAAATCATTTATTATAAATAATAAATGTAAACTAATACCTTAATGCTTTTGCATGTGTCAACAACCACCAAATTTAGGCGGTGAGCCATACAGTGAGTGTATACTGCTGCAGGATGTTGCTCTTTTATTTTAGCTTGCACGCCATTCATATTCCCTGACATAACGCTAGCACCGTCATAGGACCAGTGCTCGACTTGGCAAAATTAAAGTAGGGGGACTATGTTACTTTAAAAAAATGAGCGTCCCCATCACTTATTAAATGTTACTAAGCCGTGGGGGCTATGCCCCCACACCCCCTATTACCAACTCTAAAAATCACATAAAAAATATTTATAAATACTCAACTTAAAAATAATTACTGTAAATATTATAATGTTTATTTTTAAACAACTTATAAAATATAACAAACTAAAAAGTAACTAAATAAAAAACAATTCATTTTAACTATTTAACTACCTATTTGTTTAAATAGTTCCATAATTTATCATAGGTATGTTCTTTCTTATCTTCTAATTTTATCCTTTTTGGACAACAGTTTTCTTCTGCAACTCTTTTACCACTTAATATCCAAGATTTTACATAGCTTCTTGGTATAAAACTATTAGTGGGTGGACCTACACATTGTATTAATAACAACGATGAAATATGGTTAGGCGTTAATGCATTTCTTTTCCAAGTGACCGTATTATTCATGGTACTAAAACTTCTTTCACATTCAGAAGATGAAATAGCTACTGTATTAATTGCAACTATTAATGGTCTTAATGAGTGAATTAGTGACAACTTTTTTGTGTCCTTGAACTCATGAAAACCTCTAATGGTAGATGTTTCATCTACTTGAAATTTTGTAGCCAACCTTCTTACATTTTTGTCACCATATTGAATGTCATATTTATCTGGCCAATTTTGTACATTCAGTACATCTAAGTCTTTAAGGAGCTCATCATATTTTTCTTTGAATATATTACCTGCTGTTGATGAATGAGATGCTTGAAAAGTAAATAGCCTAGAACGCATATTGTTGGCTAGACTTTTGAAAAACTGTCCTGAATTAATTTTCGGAACACTACGGTTACTTGTTAATGGAACATCTTTAAACATTAGTTTTGAACATGCATCAACTACTTCTTCTGTTTTTGGTCCATATTGTTCAGACATGGAATCAAACACACGAATTGCACGTTCAATATAATTATTTGCTACTGAAAGAGATATATTCCTATTTTGAAGTTGTAAAGATAAGTCTGCCAGTTCCGATAAAGCATCATACATTATGCCTAAAAAAAAAAAACAATATAAGTACCTTAGTTAACAAAGAACTATAAAATGAAGATTAAGTATTTAACCAAATGTGTACCTAAATTATTAACAAACTCCACTGATGTCAAAATGTTCTTCAGTCCAGTATATTTGGCTCTTTCTTTTGACTCTCTTAGACTATCATTAGATGCATTGAAAAAATGCTTATATAATGAAGTGTAATTATTAAAAATAGCCTTCAAAGTCTTCTCGCTAGATGCGACCCACCTAATGGTAAATATTTTACCAATATTTAATAGCTTTTGCTCTAAAGATGCTGCACATATGCTTAATTCATTTCTATTTTTTGGCGATTGATGATACAACACATATAGTTTTTCAATAAAACTTTGAAAATGATTAGTTCCATGAACTTCTTTCAGAGTATCTGATACAGCCAATTCAAGCCTGTGGTTACAGCAATGCCACAGAATTATATTAGGGTAAACATTTTGTAGTTTAACACCAACTCCTGACACTCTCCCCAACATGTTTGATGCACCATCACTAACGAAACCAACCAAGTTATTTTTTAAATATTCATGGTTGATTCCATATTTTGATAGATCATCGATTATAGCAGTATAAATTGTACTTGCAGATGTGTTTTGTAATTCAATTATGTCAAAAAAGAAAGTTATTATATCAATAAATTTTTCTAAATCTTTTATAAGTATTATAATTATAAAGTATATAGTACCTATTGTACCTAGTGACCAAGTATTAGTACTAGTACTAGTATTTACTATTTATACCTACTTACTACTTAGTCTAAGTGACTAAGTATAATCTAAAAAGTAGACATAAGTAAGAATATCTACTTACTTTCATCTGTTTTTTAAAATATGAAAATATATCACTTTGTGCTCTCTTTTTTTCAGCCATTGTATAAATAAAATAACAACTGTATATTTGTATAGACTATGGTCTATAAAATAAATATATTCTAGTAGTAAGAAAATAAAACAGTTTAAACTTTAATTTTAAACTTATAAAATTAAAAATTACAATCTTTAAATATATGATAATTGAAAACAAATATTAGTGAATAATGATAACAGTGGTAAGAACTGGTAACTGATAATATTATATTGCATAGGTTATGAAACATGATTAAAGATAATTGATTAAATAATAATAACAATAATACAAAATATTATATTAATAATTATTAAATCTATGGTAAGAAAAATTATGATTTGATCATGTGCATTTTGATAAAAATGCAGAATGATGCAGCGTCCCGTGCGTTCCTATTCAAAATAAGAGTAGGGGTACGCTAAAATTTTTGAAAAATTAGTTGGGGGACTCCGTCCCCCTGCGTCCCCCCCCAAGTCGAGCACTGCATAGGACTGTGCAACAATTTTGATATTCTGTATGGATATTTTTTGTCCCCCAAAATATGCATATATAGCTTCAACAATATCATTTGCATTTTGTCCTTTTGACACGTCCACAAAGCCTAAAAATCGCTCATACACTTCCATTTCAACTGCATAGCGAACACATATTGAAAGCTGTTCTTCTTTGTGGATTCTAAAATATTTATAATTATATCAACATGAAATGTTTAACATTTTTACTTAATACTCACCTATCTTCATCACACATAATAGCAAAAAATCCAGTTGTAGAAATTTCATTTAAAATAGTTTCATTAATATGATTAGCACATATTTCAATTAACTGTTCTTGGATTCTCCAACTAGTGTAGTTTTTAGGTTGTTTATAAATCAAATGGAAATCTGGTACTGATTTTTCATAAAGGTTGCATAATTCCTTAAAATTCCCTAAACAATAACAAATGTTTATACAATATACATATAGAAATATTATAGTATAGATAATATATATGCATAATTTGTTTTATAATTATTAAAAGTGAAAATTGTATATACCTATCAAAGATTTTTTCTTACACTAATGAATAAGATATAAGTGTAACATATAAGAAAATATAATAGGTACCTTAAGTTTATCTATATTATATCTGTATGACTGTTTTACACATACCTTGATTTAAAGATTCAGTACCTTCTGAATGGCCTCGAAATGCACTACCCTGTTTTCCCAAGTATAATACTATATCAATCAAATGCAATATGTATGTACGATTTTTCTTAATCTGTTCTTGGTGTCCAGAAGATAAATTGGACAAAACTGATCCAGATTTAAGACTTAAATTATATGATGATAATTTAGCAATGTACGTTAGATGATACAA
>JANEHU010000612.1:0-148897 GCA_027563435.1 Nasonovia ribisnigri
AATGACAGTAAGTGTAATTGCACTTATATTTCTTCAGTACAACAAGTAAAATATTTAGGTATTACTATAGAGTATAGATGCAGATGCTAACCTTAAATGGCAAAATCATATTATTAATACAACTAGAAAGCTCAGACTGTTGTTCTATAAATTTAAAACTATCAGCAACATACTATCACCAATCACAATGAGAATGGTATTCGTAGCTATGGCTCAGTCAATTTATTCATACGGTATTGGGAGTTGGGGTGGTACCTACAATATACATCTAAATTCACTTGAAACCACTATAAATTCTCTTATTAAAATATCTTTTAAAAAACCCTATAGGATGAGCACTGTATTGTTATATAAAGAATGCAATCTTTTAAATTTAAATCAATTATATACACGACATATATTATTGAATATGTTTTTCCTTGATGTTCAAAAATTTAAATTTAAACATAACCACTGTACAAGAGCTAAACAAACCAATATGTATTTAATTCCTAAGTGTAGAACGGAATTTGGAAAAAGAAACCCCTTGAATGTTGGAATTAAGATGGCTATGGAATTAAATATTGACGTTGGTTTGTTTAGAATCTTTAGATTTTATAAGAAAATGGTAAATGAAAAAATTTAATTGCTAACATAGATAATTTTTCTGTATTCCTGTCAAATTATTATATTTATTATGTATTTCTAAAATATTTAAAAAGTTATATTCATGATGCTTATTTTCACATAATCAACTATGATCGACTTATAATATGTTAATTTAATTATTTAGTAAATGTACGAGATATTATTAAGAACCTTGTCTCCACAACAAGCCTAGCTTACGGAGACAATCATTTATATATAATGCCAAATATAATATGTATAAATATTTGTGATTTTACATATATGTATACATTTCTGTTTTAAATGAAAACAAATAAACAAATAAATAAATAAGAAGTTATTAATACATGCAGAGGTTAGAGATGGTGGGTTAGGTAACTGTATTCCATTAGAACAAATAGGTATACTTAATTGGTCTAGCACTAAAGATCCTGTTGATATAATTAATAATACAAACGTACATTTTTATAAAGAAGAAAATATTAAATTTGAACAAGAAGATTATCACCTTAAAGATCATGACTATTTGGTAACTAGTAATTTAGGTCTTAGTATGTTTGCCAAAGAAGTAGTTATTTACTTAGCTGGGTTTGTCGTACATAAATTAGAGAAGAAACTTTTTTGTGAAGTCTGTGAATCAGCATTAGTAGGAAATAAACAAGACCTTTTAAATTCTCTTATTAATATTAAAACTAAAGGAGGTTTATCTTATCCTAGTGAAGATGTCATATACATATGTATGATGACTGAAAAATACATTAAAGAATATTATAGTGAAAAAAAAACCAGTTAATAAACTGTTAGTTGAGACTAAAGTGTTATCTTATTTTACTACAAATTGTCCATTTAAAAATATAAGTTGCCATCAACATGACAGTGATCCTCTAACAAATCATATTATTTTGTTAATTAAATCTATAATTTCTATTTATTTTGATACTAAAATTCATTACTTGTGTAAAAGTAGTAGCGAAACAATATCTTTAAGACATTAGTATAATAAAATAATAATTTTCAAAGGCCAATAATATATATTATTATATAATAAAATATTATTATTCAGTATAAATATGTATTTTTATTATTTACAAAATAACCGCGTCAGCAAAAAAACCACAGAACAATAACCAAGAGACATAAATGTGAAAGGATTAATCGTAACATTTATACTTATTATTTTAATTTTTTTTTATGTTAAATTTTTAATCATTGAGTGGATTATAATATTATTATAGTTATAATAAATATAAATTCAAAATTATACATTATACATTTGTACAATAGTAAATTATTAGTAATGTGGTGACACTGCATATCGACCTTTAGCGATTCAAATATACTTTGATATGGCCACCACCTGATTATTGTGTGCACTCCACAGATATAAAACATGACCCAACTTATTAGTTGTTACTACAGATACCAGTAGAGCGTCATCGATATCATGGAAGAATACGTATACAAAACTTCAGCTATCCATGACAAATTTGATAATAATTTAATCTCAACTATCTCTTATCATAATTACTGTGGCGGCGCAGCCGTCACATGATTTCTTCCCGGAAGACGCGAGCACTGTTAGGCGTTTGTCACCCCCCTCCAAACCAGCGATCGGTTTCGCCCGGGGCCTACGGCGTAACCGCCGCCCGGAACGACTTCCTTCGCCCGCGACCTCGCGATAGTAAACACGCTCGTACGCACCTCGCTCCAATCGATATACACACACACGGCAAACAAAAAGAAACCTCGTGACCAACGTTATTTCGCTCGACGCGTCTTTAATCGTACATCGTTCTGTAATTAATAAATATTATTCTCGTCTTTGCTCTAATAAAAGTACAATTGTAATAAACCAATTCGTTGTTCGTTTATAAAATTTTTATTCGTCACACCACGTGACTTGGTTGGAGGCAGTCGGTACATAGCGACGCCGACACCTCCACATTACAATAAAAATTATCATAGTAAATAAAAAACAATAATATTATGATTTATGACATTGATAATTGATATTTTATTATAATGTGATGACTATGATTATTTTACCAAATACCATTATTAATTGTTATTATAATCAAAAATAAAGATTATAATCGTGGTGTTGACCTTGACACACAAAATAAAGATTAGATCCATAGAATAATGATTACATCTAGAGATTAAGTTATAAATCATAGTGTCCTGCCGAACCTAGACTATCTAATATACCTAGGTCATAATAGCTGATATTCTGTGAAAATTATTTATCCCATACTTAAATTGTGTTGTATAGGTATTTAATTTAATACAGAATAATGCCATCCAAGAATTGTATTGTGAAAGGTTGTAATAGTCGTAAAGTCCCTATGCATCGCTTTCCAATAAAGTCTCCGGAAGATTTTAAAATTTGGGTAGTACGTACTGGAAATGAGACTTTATCTAATATGAACCATGCACAAATATACAATTCATTTGTTATTTGTGAACAACATTTTGAATTGTCGTGTAAAAGTCCAGGAACAAAACGTTTAAAATGCAAATCTCTACCAACACTAAATTTACCAAGTATTAAACCAATTAAATACAAATTATTCTGTGTTGCATGTACATATTTAATGTTTATATGTTTGTGTTTTATGTGCTTTTGTGTTTAAAACCTTGAAATTAAATTTTAAAGCTCAGTCTTGAATTTTATATTCAGATTTATAGTCAATGTTGTTAACCAAATAGGTAATTAGTTATTACATATTTAAAAACTTAACACAATTAATATGAACAAACATATTATATTTATTCTATACTACGTTTTTAGCTTTGTGCAATACTGACAATGATTTAAACATTGAAAAGAGTAGTCCAAATAATGTTCTTGATTCAACTGGTAAGTAATATACATTTTTTAATTACAAATTAAATACAGATAAATTAAAGTCCATTTAGATGATTATTGTTTTGTATTAATAATAAATAAATATACTTTATTTTGGTAAAATAGCTCTGGGTAACATTAGAAAAGAGATTGTGTGTAATGTTGACCATGAGGAAACTGTTCCAAACACAACTATAGAAAAGACAGGCTTAAACAATGTTCTCCATTCAACTGGTAAATAATATACATTTTTTTAATACAAATTAAATACAGATAAATATAGAAATATATAAATATAGTAAATATAAAATATAAATATATAATAAATATATATATATTATGAATATAATATAATTACATTACATTAGTAATATACTTTTTTTTATTTTTGCTCTAATATTTTATATTATTTGTAGACAAGAAAAAAGCAAGATCTCTTTTGATACCTGGTGCCACTAAGCAAATTAAGTTATGTTCCCAAGCTAGAAAAATGTATAATGAAGCCAAAATATTACAAAAAAAAGTTAAAAGAATAAAAAAACAAAATGTCATATTCAAAAACCGTCTGAAATTAGCTGAAACTTATTCAAAAAGAAAAGATTTTCAATATTTGTCTGCTAAATTAAATGCCACAACAATTCATTTTTTTGAATCCCAATTAAAATGTCAAAAAAAGAAACCTAAAGGTAGAAGATTTGATATTAATGACAAAGTGTTAGCTTTGTCTTTATACAAAACTTCACCAAAAGGGTATAGATTTTTATCCACATTATTTGCACTACCATCACGCAAGACCCTGTCAAAATTGTTGAACAAAGTACCTTTCCAACCTGGAATTAACCAACATATCTTTGAAAACTTAAAATGTCAAGTAAGAAACATGAAAGAAGTGGACAAAACATGTGTTCTTCTTTTCGATGAAATGGCTTTGGAACCTGGGTTAACCTATGATAAAAAAAATGACATTATATTTGGATTCGAGATCAATAATGAACATACAACCACGGCACAATTTTCAGATCATGTTCTAGTTTTCATGGTAAGGGGAATAAAAAAAAAGTGGAAGCAACCAATTGCTTACTACTTTTGTAATGGAACCACAAAAACTAATTGTTTAGTCTTGTACATTAAACAAGTAATTTCCAATATTTTAACAACTGGATTGAAAATAGTTGCTACTGTCTGCGATCAGGGTTCGACCAATGTAGCTGCAATAAATTTGTTAAAAGAAGAAACCAATAGATACTGCATGCATCAACATATTGAAAATAAGTACTTTGGTTTTCTTATAGAAGATGTGGAAATACTCCCAGTATTTGATCCACCACACTTATTGAAGTGTGTAAGAAATAATCTGTTGACTAAAGATGTTAGTTTTACATATCGCGGTGAAAATCATACTGCATCATGGAGTCACATTAGAATTCTATTTGAATTTGATAAAAAAAATGAAGTAAATGGCTTAAGATCCTTGCCATCATTAAGAGACGAACACATTTATCCTGAAAAAATACAAAAAATGAAGGTGAAATTGGCAGCTCAGGTATTTAGCCAGCGAGTTGCAGCAATACTAAGACTTTTAGTAAATTATAGTAAGAAAACAGTGCATTATAAAACTTTTACATTAACTTTTTTTGAAAACAAAATAACATTTTTACTTACTTTTTAGCACCAGATAATTGTTTAAGTGATGCTAAAGGAACATCTGAGTTTTTATACTTCATGGACCAGGTATTTGACTCAGTGAATGGATCAAGTGTCAAACCTGAAAAAGGAAAAACTCTGAGGTGTGCAATCACTAACTCCTCAGCTTATGTTGAGTTCTGGAATGAAGCAATAGGTGTCTTCAATTCAATGAGATTTGTAACTAAGGATGGAAAATTAATTACTCCTCCTTGTATAAAGAACTGGGTTATTACTTTACGTTCATTAATTTATATTTGGGGTAAGTTAAATAAAAGTTTTAAATTTCTTTCACTTCGGAATATCAACCAAGACCCACTTGAATGTACCTTTGGTGCAATCAGATCCGTGGCTTCTATACGAAATATAAATCCAAGAACCATACAATTTGTTAGTTCCTTTAAGACATTGTTGATTAATAATTTTTCCTCTGTCAAATCAATAGGTAATTGTGAAATAACTGATACTGGCGATATCTTAGATAATCTGAAACAATTTCTTATGGTTAATGAAAATACCAATCCTAATACATATTTTAATGACCCAAATGAATTCAAATTACCATTATTTCAGAATATTTCGAAATCAATTACTCAGGTTGGTGATATGACTATAGGATATGTAACTGGATATTTGGCTCGTTCTGTTATGAAAGTTGTAAGGCATTGTAGGATTTGTAGGCAGAAATTGATCTGTACTGATAGAACAAATGTATTAATCGCTTGTAGAGCATATACTGTAAAAAATTTAACCGATCCATCTGAACAGTTTATAAATGCAGTTAAGGATATGATTAATATATTCAATGAATCAATACCGAAAATTTGTTTTCAAAAACTAATAGGACAAAAATTAAATTTTCTATTTGAAACTTACTCTGATTTAGGTAATTTTGAATGTCCTATACACGAGTTGAAAGAAATTATTAAATCAAAAGTTATACAATTTCTTTTATTTAACTATTGCAAAAAAACTAATAAAATTATCAAAGGTCTAGATAGAAATTTTGATAAAAAAAACTATTTGAAAAATAATAAATTAAATAAAAAATTTAAACTATTTTTTTAACACACTGTTTAATGTTTATAGACCCTTGTAAACTGGATGTGGAAAATATGGATATATGTTATGAAAATAAAAATTCTGAGGGTAAATATTAAATATTAATTTATAGTATACATTTTCTTGTACTTATAATTTAACTATTAAATAAACTACGGTTTAAAGATTTTAGTGTAATGCATGACCTTGAGAAATGTACACATTCTGATATTCTGTTAGAGTCAGTAGAACACAACACAATTCAAATGCCAAGTAACAGTTTTTATATTTTGTTTTAGAATTCAATCAAAGTAGGTATTTAAGTTATTTATTAATTAAAACTTTTAGCAACTAGTATCATCAATGCAAATGTCCATAAAGATGAAGAAATCATTGAACAACCAACCATTTCCAATTTATTCTTGCAATCCACAAAGAGAAAAATTATTGAAAATACGAGTAAGAAATATTAGAACAATAATTTTTATTTTTATGTCAAAAGTATATTAATTTAATTTATCTAATTTCTAATAATTAAGAACCAATAACAAAAACATCGGTCGCTGCACGGTTACATGACAGCAATTTAGCTGCCAAGAAACTAGGCGACATTGCATCCCAAAAACTTGAACTTAAAACTAAATACTATGCCGAGAAAATTCAAGTAATGAAAGACCAAGTATCTGTGCTAAAAAACATAGGCACAATTTTGTCTTCTTTTTTAAATTCTCAACATGAAAAATAATAATAATTATTATTATTACAATTAGAAGAGATTTAAAATATATATTACCTAAATAAATTGACTGAAATTGACTATTATATTATATACTTGTTTTTGTTGAAATTTAAAAGTGATGTAATTCATTTTTTTTAATAATTAAATTGTTTCATAAGGCTGAACATATGTACTCATTTTTATTATATTATATAGGTACTTGTTTTTGTTGAAATTTAAAAGTGATGTAATACATTTTTTTAATAATTAAATTGTTTCATAAGAATGAACTTTACTCATAATAATAGTTAAAATTATTTATTGTTTTTATAGCTTTATAAATGGTTAATACATATTTTATTTCATTCAAGTTCTATTTTGGGGAGCGCGTAAAATATCCGAAATTATTTCAGTCGAACCGTATTTCTGCCGAAAAATAATTCAGCCGAAAAATAATAACGTAGACAAGTATATTAGCAGAACAGTATTTTATCCGAACCATATTTTAGCCTAACTGTATTTTAGCCGAACTGTATTTAATTCGACAAGTATTTTATCCGAACCATATTTTAGCCGAACCGTATTTAAGCCGAACTGTATTTTAGCCGAACTGTATTTTAGCCGACACATATTTCGTCCGAACCGTATTTTAGCCGACAGTATTTAAGCCGACAAGTATTTTATCCGAACTGTATGGACTGAATGGACAAGTTCAACAGTGTACCAACGATAAAATTCATATCCCATCCCATATAATTTCTTATCACGGGGCCTCAATATTGTTGGCATTTGAAACGGTAACCATATAAAACCTGAACCGTGGTTATAGTGATTAATGAACCGTTATCATAATTTATAATCTATAATTTTTGATAAAGCGTGTTTTGAATGGTTTTTTGAAGCTATGCATTTAACAACTAAAAAATTCGTTACGCCGATCATTCAAATGGAATCTCCATAAAATTCTCTATAGATAAACTCTAGATTTTAGCATTTCTCGTTCTCCTTTGTGGGATTAACCTCGTCCTCAAATAGACCACTACAATGGTTCTGAATAGAATACATACCTAATAAAATATTATACATCTGTCATTTACTAATTTACTATACCTTTTGTCCAGCGTTAGTAGATTTCAAGACATGTCATATTATATATATAGTATTATAACAAAACACATTTAATTATAAGCATTTTCGATACCTATGAATCATTAATTTTGATAATTTAAATTCAAAATTCATCAATCATTTAAACAATTTTGTTCATGCTAAACACTCTTAAATAGATTTATTATCGATGTGATTATATTATGAATATGTATAAACTACTAGCATAGAATGTTCTAAATATTGCTTCTGACATAGTTACCAAATGTGAAAAAACGTACCTATGTACTTATTGTGTACCTAATAGTTTTTAAAGTTGAATAAATCATTTACCTATAAGTATAATATAATATTATACTTTTAATTTTTGAGTTACCAAACGTTTCGCTTTAGGCCCGGCCCTTCTAAAACGTACTCCTAGAGTCAGGGGGTCATTCCCCCCCCCCTTGTGGTGTATTTTGGAAAAGTTTTAGTTTTTGTTCCACGTTTCTGAAACTCAAGGCTTGTATAGTTTGGAGGTTGGTGATCAAATTCGGCGTCAGGTGTCAAGTCCGTAGAAGCCGTATTTTCCCGTCTTTCGGGGCTTCGAAAGTTCAATATTTGCGGACACTTATACATTTTGGCGCGGCGAACCGTTTTTGTAGCCGTATGTTATAGAAGACCTTGCGCCGTATCGATGGGTACCAATATCGAGGTTCTTGGACTTTTGGTTCGGGAGTTATGATTTTTCGTGTGTTTTTTATACTTAACAAATGACGTGGTCACATGTATTTTGGATTTTGGGTTTTCGTTCGATCATTACTAAACTCGAGATTCTAGTCTTTTGGCGCACGAGAATTAAAAAAGGGTCTATGCTCAAAGTACGTACGCTCATTATTCCGCCCGTAATCGGAGTAGCAAAAAGTTGAAAACGAATTATGTGAGTTTTCGTATAACTAGACGTTGTTCCTTATGGTATGCGTATATTTTAACCTTTTGAGTAATAATTATTTTGAACTTTACTTCGCGTATAGTAGACGCGTAGCTCATTATTTATTCATGTAAATGTAAATCGATAGGTGTATAAGAATAAATTATTAAAACCTATCTAATAATAGGTCAATTCACTCTAATATATATATTTGAGCTAACAATACAAAATTGGAACGGCTGGACGTAAATTTTGAAATACTAGCTCCTTCAATATTGGTCATATCGTTTTGAAAACTGCGAGGTTCGACGCACCGACACCTCTAGATTCAATTTTTGTTCTCAAAAAAATCGCGTCTAGATTTTAAGATGGAGAATCTTGCAAAACAAAATTTCCCGCCAATTTTTTTTTAAAAAAATTCAAGTTTTGAACCCGACATTTACCCCCTTAATATTTGAGTTTAAAAACTTTTAACATCACACCATACAACCAAAAAAAAAAAATGTTTTTAAATAATTTATATTAAATTATTAACAATAGTCAAAATAATCCCCCCCCCCCGCTCATTTAGATAATACCTAATTTGAAAAAATCTATTATTTCGTAATTTGTGTTCTGTACTTGAAATAATAAATTATTTCAGTTTTATAATAAGGTTTATCAAGGGGGAAAAAAAATTTAGTGTGTACACAGTAAATATTTTTTGAGTAAGGGACAAATCCGATTTTGAGTGCGCAAACTCCCTGTAATTTTAAAATACGGTAAATATTTTGTGTTAGGGGAGAATTCGTGGACAACAAATGTGAAATCTCCCTGTAAAATACTATACGGTAAATACTTTTGTGTGAAGCGCAAATGGGTGGACAACGAGTGTGAAATCTCCCTGTAAAATACTATACGGTAAATATTTTTGTGTGAGTCGCAAATGGGTGGACAACGAGTGTGAAATCTCCCCGTGATTTTTATTACGGTGAAATCATTGTGTTCAACAGGGACATCCTGTCTTGAACGTTGTGAAATTATCGCGGTGAAAAAAAAATGTACTGTGAACATACATACAAATGTATATCTACTTGTGTATTATTTTTTCAGCCCCTTTCTCCCCCCCCCCAACCCCGAGAAAAATGTCTGCGAGCCGCTCGCAGCGAGCGGCCTTGTGGTATACACAGACACAAAAAAAAAATGTTGGTACTTAAATGTTTCATTTTTATTTTTTATATCAATGGTATTTCTTAGTTCATAAATTATATAAGTTAAAATATAATTTAATTTTTGTACAAAAAAATGTCTTAGTTTTTACTACATACTAGTATAAATTATAATATATAGAAGTTGTAAATAAAGTAATCACAAAAATAGTATTCACCCAGAATAATAGACTCGGGATTTTATTTTTGTAACATTGAAATGTATAGATGGTGATTGGTTATTCGTACCTCTAATTAAAACTCAAATGTTATTTTTAGAATCAGAATGTTCTGGTTTTTTTGTTATCTTGTATTTTCCACTGGCAACAACAATATTACACAATCAATTAATTTATTCATTGTCGTAATGTCATATCGTTAGTCGTTACTTGATGATACTTCGTTACTGTGCATCAGATTTTACGTTATGCTTCAATATTTGTTTTTTTAACATTACCTATAATGAAACATGAAGGACATTTATACAAGCTCAATAAATCACATAATGGTAAACAGTAAGTAACTTTATTTTCTGTTCATTTTTAAAACAATAAAGAAATACATAATAATATAACGGAACATTGGAATACCTAGTTAACATACCTACTTATTGCAGTTATTTTATATGTGCAACCCCGAACGTGATCTGTAAAGGTTCGGCAGTGAAATTAATAGATGGTACCATAAAAGCTAATAAATCTCACTCACATGATCCTTATGGCGAAACCTTCAATGAGCTCAAAGATAGACGTTCTTTTAGAAGTACATTAATTGAAAGATCCAGAACAGAGACTGAAAGCCTGAGATTAATTTACGACGGAGAATCGATTAGGTAAGTTTAACTGCATAGATGCATTACCCCACATTATGCACAGCAACACTATTTAGCAGCTTGTAAGCATATTTTGTTGAAGTCATCAGTTACAAATTTTTTTCTGAAAAATGTGTGTTGTTTAGATCCCATAGAAATATTTAAATTAAGATTATTTAAAATCAGTTTTATAAAACATTTTTATAATTTTGACCTATGTAAGCATGAATAGTTTCCTCAGGAGAAACTCTAGTTGACAATTACTACTCAGATTTAGGCAATTTGGTAATGTTATGACTATGTATCCAAAAACTAAGTTCAATTTAATTTATGAATATTTTCTTACTAATATTAATGGTCGTAAAAGTATAATAAAATATTATTATAAATTATAAGTGTTATAACTATTCTGCCGTGCTAAGCGAAAACAGGATAACTCCATTTTTCGTAAAAATGAGATTTTTGTTACTATAGGTAAAATTAGTGGTTTTACGCCGATTTTTGATGTAAAAATAGCGTATTTCCTATTAAAACCCATCTTAAAATGAAATTTAAAATAAGCAAATATGCGGTAAGTCCAGTATATTTGATGTTTTCTAAACGAAAACACGGTAAATCCAAATACTAAGCAAAAACTCGGTATATCACATGAAAAAGAATGGAGTTACCGTGTTTTGGCTTATGTTCATACGTTACAAAAAAAGGGTATGTACATGACAACATTTAGTCACATTTTATAAATTAAAAACAATGATTATTTGCTATATTATTTTGTAATTTACTAAACTGATATTGTTAAGAATATAATTATGGTCTTGACATCACTGTACCTATTTATCCTTATCATTTATTATCATGATAATACGATAAAACGCTTAATTAGTTTAAAAATATTAAATTATATAAATTATAATGTAATAATATAATACAACACTGTCTGGCTTTGAGTATTTTATAACTATTACTATTCATTATAATAAACTCAAGACCATGTCTAACCGACGACTTAATTTAATGATGAGTTTAGCAAAAGCACAGGCCACAAATCAAACAAACGAGCCCAATTTAACTGTAAGTAATATATTTTCAAACAGTTTGAACAGTTACTAACCATTTATATTAAATTGATAACTTAAAATTATTGTCGTACAATTATATACATTATAACCAAATTTAAAAGATATAATAATTTAAAATAACAATTGTTAGGTATTTACTTTTTAATTTTATATATTTTAGAATATGAGAGATACTGAAGATACATTAGAACATTATAGTAAAATAATAGATTCAATGGTTACAGTTGAAAGTATTGAAAACCCTATTTTAATTGACAGCTGCAACCAACACGAAGGTCCCAAGTCTTATACAAATCTTGAGGTAGGTCCATTATAAAATAAATAATTATTTCAAATGAATATATTATTTTTCCAGTTAATTTATGATTAAATTTTACAAAAATAATGTATATATTCATTATACCCACTTAATACTTAGTTACTTTTGTACTCTGTAGAATGTTTGTGATGTTCAAGATATGAAATGTACCCAGATTACACATACAAATAATATGAATATAGATTTGTTTAATGATATTCAAAACACTGCCACTTTTGTTGAACACCTTGATATTGAATTTGACTTTCAAGATAAGCAGTATACAAATATTGAGGTAGTAAAATAAATTATATAAATGTAAAACCAATTTATATTTTAACTAATTATTTTAATTTATTTTTAATAATTATTAGAGTTTCCAAGATAATATAGCTTTACCTTCAACAGTTGAGAATTATAATATTACTAATACTGATGATCATTGTGTTGGAAATAATAATATTGAGAATTTTATGAATTCCATGTAGATGTTAAAGTATTAGATGGCAAAGATTTTTATGATTGGAAGTCAGAATGCTCTTTGTATAAACTAAACAAACAAATTAATCGCCCAATGTTGAATAGTATAGTTCATATAAGGGCCGAAAGAGGACTGAAATACTTATTATACAAATGTACATATGATGAGTATACTCCGTACCAAATGCTTGACTTCTTAAAACTATCATTCATTAAAAAAGATATTGAAAAACCTCAACAAAAAAATGAATTAAGGGGTATTCATCCGGAAAAAAAACAAAGTATTATAAAAACACTAGTCCCGCTTATGCCAAAGAGTAGACAACAATTTTGGTTTGATATTCCTACATCAGATACAGTTAATGATTTATATGAAGAACCTGAAAATTAGAAACTGCAAAAGTAATGTGATATATAATATTGTGATAGGAACCAATATTGTTAACATAAATTTAAATTTTGTTTCATTTTATTTTTAACAGTTAAGTTTATACTAAAAAAATATTTATTTTGTTGTTTAAGATTTCATTTATTTTAATTGTTTTTGGTGATGACCACCTAAAAGGTATTGTTTTATTTTGTTTTTTAAATATTTAATATACTAAAATAAAAGTCTAATTATTTTGTAATAATTTTTTTATAATGAAAAAAATTAAAATTATTTGTTTGATAAAATTGGAGTTACACATTTTTTTACATACAAACAATGTTGTATGATCATAGACTTAAATATGGTATATCCAAAAAAGTCTAAGCAATAACCCGGTAAGTCCATTATTATGGAGTTATCAATTTTTCGCTTAGTTAGTCCGATATTGATTTTACGATAAGTCCATTTTCTCCTTAAAAAATTCAATAAAGTTAAAATAAAAAGTGTTCAACCAATACTAGATGTAAAATTAGATATATCTGCACAAGGTTTGACCAATTTTTTGAATAAACACTCTTTCTAGGCTTGATTTACTGTTGAAAACGTTATTTGGTGTTTCTCAATAATCATGTTAACTGGAGTTATCCTGTTTTCGCTTATCGCGGCAGTATTGTCCACTAGAAACTAGTCAACTAGGTATGCAATATATCCAAGAATGATTGTAGCATTATTTGTTTGGTAAAATCTGGTATGTTTTCTAATCTTCTTTAGACTTATGAACACATTTTCCAATTATGTTAATGGAACACCTAAATTAAATATACCTTATTGGTAATTAAAGTATTTTTTAAAATACTCAACTGAGTCGACTGAACAAAAAATAATTATAATTTGTTTTCTTGGTACAGTAACTCAAATCTCAATAGGTCAGTATTATGTATCTGACAAACTGAGATAAAACTTAAATTTTATGTACTAAATGGCGGTAATGTTAAAATTAATTATGTAAACAACTAATTTTAGTATGAATTTATCTATAAATACACAATTCTACCATTACAATTAACTATGCATACAAGCATATACGAGGGCATATATTATATATCTAATACAATTTTACAGAAATCCACGTGCAGCAATTCTTTACAGTTGGCCATCAGCAGAATCATCTATGCGCCATGCAAGAAGGCAATCTCTCCCACCATTGCCCTCAACGTTGCGTGAATTGGGCGAATATTTTGATATAAATGCAGAAAGGTAGCACTAAAAAAAATCCTTAAAAATTCTTAACTTTTTCCATGTATGATAACATTGTTATAACCTACTGTTTACATGTGTCGCTGTAATAACTCTGAATTTTATCAAGAGTGGATTATTGATAATGCTGGGAAATACAGCATCATGTTTTCATGTCCGGAATTGATTAGTGCTGTTGTGCATCAAGGAGCCACAGAACTTCACGCAGATGGCACATTTAAGGTTGTGCCATCTACACCTCATTGCCGACAACTATTTATCATACACTTAATCTTGCAAAATCATGTAATCTAAATATTTAATTATTTTCATGTATTATGATTAAAAAAAATATATATATTTAATTGATTGTTTTTTTAGTATATACCCGTATGCTTTGTGCTCATGGAAGTAAAAACTGAGGCATCGTATAGGAAGGTGATGGAAAGGTTCCAAATGAAATTCCCAGAAGTTAAGCCTTTGGTAATTATGACGGATTTTGAAACAGCCCTACGTAATGTTTTTCAGTATATTTATCCTGAAGCACAAATATTTTCATGTTGGTTTCACTATGTACAGGTATGTTATTAAAGATTCATTAAATTATTTCATATTTAATTTAATTACACTTTCAGCCTCAAAAAAAAATAATAATAATAAAATTAATAAACTCAACATATTATTATAGTGTCTACAGAAACATATTAAAAGAATGGGCTATTCAGGATACATTGGGCAAAACCGAGAGGCAAAAATGTGTGTAAGGATGTGCGCGGCGTTGGCTTTATTGCCTGCCCATCAAATTGAGGAGGGCTTCCAAGAAATCAAAAATTATGCTCATATAAACGAAATACAGTTACCCAGATTCTTCACATATTTTTCTAGGTATGCTTTTATGTCTATAAAACTAAAACTCTCATAGGCCCGTTCTTACAATGTCCGGTTAAGTGTCGGTTAGCGCTAACCGGAGGTTATACTGACATTTAACGGACAGTTGGTTCTTACATACGTCGGTTATGCAAAAAGTCTCCGGTTACCGGATGTTTTACGGTCAGATTTTTAACCGGCCGAATTCGGCCGGTTATCCTCCGGTTATCTAAAATCTGTCGGTTTGTGTTATCAATAATACTCTTTATCATCATTTTATTATTGATTTTTGTTTTAAATTCGACGTTGGAGTTTTCACGTAGTATAGTGTATACATTTTTGTTATTTTTTTGTTACAATTAACAATTATGAATAGAGTTCTTCATAATTACGGTTTAATCGACCAAGAAAGTGATTCTTCCGACTTTGAAAATGAAATGGCAGAATTTAACGTTGCAATTCGGAAAGAGAAAATTTTTAGAGAACGCAAAAATTACTTCGAGTTATTAGACGAAGTAGAGTTTCAGAAACGATTTCGTTTGAAGAAACGAACAGTTAAGATGATCCTGGAAGAATTACAAGATCAGATAAAATATCCCACCAACAGGTAATTTGACGTACTATTAAAATAAATTAAAGTAACATTTTGTAATCGTGTTATAAACCAACGTTTCAGAAAAATTTTTTACATTCCAACACGTTACAATATTTTGCGGCCAACTCGACCAACGTATTCTCTTCCGTTGCAGAGAAATTAGTGCAACGAGGTCTCTTCATATTATTTTTCGCCATGTTTTTCAAAATTAAAAAACGAAACAAACACGAATGAAGAAAATATAACAATATAGGTCTATGCAATATTATATCGAATTATCTGACTGATAAATGATAACAACAATAATAAATGATAACTCAAGAACGACGCATGCGTAGAACTGTAGCATTTGGTCATGCGCGGTTGTTTTGGGAATCACTTGTATTATAACTGACGGTTAGTTATACGATCGTTAATCGAAGGTTGTAAGAACGGATTGTTGTAACCTCCGGTAACCGGTAGTTAACCGACGACATTACGGTTAGGTAACCGACACTTTACAAACACTTTAACCGGACATTGTAAGAACGGGCCATAGAATTATAATATCCCTAATTCTGTTTCATGCATTTAGTTTTTGGCTCATAAGAAAAGGTCCCGAATGTTTTTCAGTGCACGGTCAACCACGTCGGACTAATAATAATGTTGAGAGTTTTCACTCTACATTGAAACAAACATTACAGGTGGTGCACCCAAATTTGTGGACAATGTTGGGTGAGTTATTTCAGTCTAAAAAATGTTTTATATAATATTCAAGCACTTATCTATAAACTTAATTAAAAATTCTATAAAAAGCATATTAGTGTTTGACTAAAATAATTTATAGTCATCCTAGTTACTAGGACCTAGTACAACATAATATGTTTTATGAAAATTATACTTTTTTAAATTGCTATTCTTTTTTAATTAATATCATAATTAATTGGTTAATTTTTAATTTAAGAACACCTCAAGAATATTAGCAAAAAAATGCATATTGTTGTGGGTCAATTATCTGCAGGATTGCCCACAACAAGGGTTGTAAAGTTTAAATATATTTTAAATTCTCAACGAATCAAAAATTCAACCGCTTTATTGAATACAGGAGCCATAACTATCAAAGAATTTCTTATACAATGCTCATACTGCACAGACCGATATTTAACAACGGAGTTAAGTTGGCATGAAGAAATTGAAGGTACTTATGTTATAAATAAAATTATTACTTAGAGTGTACTAATATTGGTTGGTTTGATTTAGAAATATAAATATATATACATATTAATATAAATATTAACATAAAATAAATACCTAGGGTATCTACTTACATTTATTAAACTACTTATTTAATATTAATTATATGTTTACTTGCAAATAGATTGTTGTTTTTCTATCTATATTGTGCTAAAATAGAATCTGAAGAAGGAATTGAACCAATGATCTTAAATATGCCCATAGCTTTAAATGCAGAAGCAATTGCATTAAATCATGATAAAGTTGTCGATCTAGAGGGTATGTACCTACTATGCAATAACTGCTGAATAATATGAATCTTTATTATAATTTTCACTATGTATATTTAATTTATTACTACCTACCTTATTATCCTTATAATTATTAGACCCAGAAGTGCTGGAAATTAATGAAACAACGAAGCCGACTTTTATATTCCTGAAGATGCAGAATTTTCCATCTGGGAAGAAAACTTTAGAGGCGAAGAAGTAGATGAAGTGCCATACGTTCCGGTTTCTATAAATTCAAATCATTCTCAGGGATATTATGAAGACATTTGTGTAGTTAGTAGAGATGGCCTTAGAACCCATGCACTAATACCATGTGCATAGGCGTGTCTACGGGTCTTGCCTGTCATGCACAGGCATGACCTGCGAAATTTGATCTAACTTACATTATACATTGGCCATTGCGGTACATAATAATTATAATATACACTTTTTTCTTAGATTCTGATTTCATATTAAATTTTTTGATTTTCATCATGTGGACTTTTAATATCAATTACAATTATTGATAATGCTTCCCTTGTTATCATTGGACATTGATAATATAAGCATTTCATCCATGTGTGGTACTAATTGTTAGTGTAGTTTTTGTATATTATTATCTTTACGATATAATCGTAAATTACATTCAACCGTCAGTAAACCGTTCAGTACTCGCTGATGAACAACACGGCTTTCGCCCAGGACGGTCTACGGTCACATGTAACATCACTTTATGTAATTATATATTTCGTTCTTTTAATGTAGGTTCTCAGGTTGATGTTATATACACTGATTTTTCCAAGGCATTTGATTCTGTTAACCACAAACTTCTCCTTCACATACTTCGATCTTCTGGTTTTGGCGAGCCTCTCCTGTCTTGGTTTGAATCTTTCTTAACTAATAGACCTCAGTGGGTAAAGCTGTTCGATGTTAGATCTGAACCCTTTATAGCCACTTCGGGTGTGCCCCAAGGAGGTCATTTCTCGCCTTTACTATTTTCCCTTTTTGTCAATAATGCTCAATCGGTACTACACCATAGCCGTCTGCTATGTTTCGCAGATGATATGAAATTGTACAAGCTCATTAGAACCACGGAAGACTGTTCACTTCTCCAGAGTGATCTAGACAGGTTTGTCACTTGGAGTGAATCCCTAGGCCTGAATCTCAACATTGCTAAATGTTGTTCGATGTCCTTCACCAGAAATCGGTCTCCTATAATCCATACCTACTTAATAAATGGAGTTGGAGTTTCATCTGTTGAATCTATACGTGACTTGGGTTTTATATTCACGCCTTCTCTTTCTCCACGCTCACATATAACTAGCATTGTATGTAAAGCCTACAAGTTACTTGGATTCATTAGAAGAGTTTCAAGTGAATTTAAATTTACTAACTCGCTCAAATCTCTCTACTGCGCTCTCGTCAGACCGATTCTTGAATATGGTTCTGTGGTTTGGGATCCGCATTGTACTGATCTTTGTCGTCAACTCGAGTGTGTCCAAAGGAAATTCCTCAACTATGCAAGTTACTCATTGAAAATTCCTTGCCCTCCGCATGATTATTCCCCTGTCCTATCTAAGCTCAACCTATCCACATTAGCTAGCCGTCGACATTCTCAAAATATTTCCTTCCTCACTAAACTTATTTCTTCAGATATCGACGCTCCAACACTTCTCTCATTAATTAATTTTAGAGTGCCTGCGCGTTTTACTCGCAACTCTATCCCATTTCACATCCCTTTCTGTTCATCTAATTACATGTATAATGAACCTATAAATCGCATGATAAGAATAGCAAATGAGGATCCCCACTTCATTAGTATATAAGTTACTTTAGTTTATAATTATTACTTAAAACTGTATCTAATAATTTGTTATATTGAGAATATTGTTATATTTTTATGTTATATGTACCATTTTACTTGGGCGCAAGCCCGTTTATATGTAAATAAATAAATAAATAAATAAATAATGATAAATGACAGATTCTCCACCATTTGTGATAGAATTATGATAACATTTGTACCATCTGATAAATAATGAAACACATGCGAACAGCGGACTCATTACGTTTATTGTGTATTGTGTATTTGTGTAATGACTAATTAATTAGTATTTATTTTGTGAATTGTGATACAAAGAAAACAAAAAAATGAGTAATAAAACAATTCTAGATTTCTTTAAAAAATCTACAAGTGCTAATTCCAACAATGGTGAGTAAATTACCTATTTTAATTAAGTAATTTATTATAGCTGTTGAAAATGTTTTAGAAATATAATTATTATTTTAGGATCGACCGATATTAACGTATTCCAGCAAGATTCAGAATGTTCCACCTCCACGTCAATGTCTACTAATGAGCAATCAAGTATACATACATGATACATTATTCTAACGTAGGAACATATATTTATATGTGAGTAACAACATATTATTTGTTATCTATAATTTCAATTATTTTTTTAGAATCGACCAATGTTAAAGCAATACAGCAAGAGCCAGAATGTTCCATGCCAGTGTCTATTAATGAGCAATCAGGTATAATAAAATATTACTTTATATAAAAATGTCTAAAGAAAAAATGATTTTACAATAAATGCCTGTGATAATATTTATGGTATATATTAAAATTTTGTGTTGACTGTTTATGTACTGTGTTATTTATTAAATGTTTGTACTGTTTGCAGTATTTATATGTTATAGTACCTACTAACCTATATTTTATGTTTAAAATTGTGTTTTTATAAATAAATAATCAAAAACTGCCCACTACTTTTTTGTTTCCTAAAATATCAACCTATTAAAATTTTATATTCCACCAATCTATAAATATGTCTAAATAAAGTAAGTGCGGTACAAATTATTTATGTTTTTAATTTGCTGTTGCATGAATTTTTGAGTTTAATTATATATTATAGCTTTACCTAATAGATGAGAGTTTAGATAAACCATTTGTATTCAATTTATTTGATAATTTAAAAAATACATTATCTAATATCTATGTATACATTTCAGTAAACAATTTGCCACACCATGATGATCCTGTTACTAATTTACCTAATAATCACCTTGAATTTAAATAAAGAGTAAACCGTGGTCCATTTCAACCTAAATTACAAATTTTTCCAAGAACAACCTTTGGAAATAAAAACCGTTCTTTCCACCAACAATGTTATGAAGAATTCCCTTGGTTAGAATATAGCCCTACTAGTGACTCTGCTTACTGTTTTCCATGTAGGATGTTTAAGTCAAATAGTTTGAACATAGGTCAATCAGATGAAGCATTTACTACCAGGGGGTTCAAAACGTGGAGTACTAGTACTACTTCTTTTAAAAAACATCAGAAAACAAAATCACATTTCTATAGTACTGAATCATTATCAAATTTCCATAAAAAATCTATTGATGTTGTTTTAGATGAAGCTAAAGAGCTAGTTCTGAGTAAAAGAGAAAGTGATAGATTGAATAATAGAAGTATAATGCAAAGGTTAATTGATATAACTATACTTTTAGCTAAAACTGGAAAGCCATTCAGAGGGCATAATGAAAATCTAAAGAGTGATAATAGAGGAATGTTTTTGGAGCTTGCCTGGCTGCTTAAAAAGTATGACCCGACATTAAAAAAACATTTGGATGAAGGCCCCAAAAATGCATCTTATATTGGTAATTTAATTCAAAACGATTTGATTTTATCTATTCATTCTGTTCTTAAAAGAAAACTTGTATCTTCTCTAAAAAACAAAAAAATATCAATCATGGCTGATGAAACGAGTGACTGTGGCCATCACGAACAGATGTCAGTTATTGTTAGATATTACGATGATATAATTAATTCACCAGTTGAGTATTTTATTTGCATGATGCGACTAACAGCAGTAGATTCGCAGTCTATTTTTGATTCTCTAAGTTCCATTGTAGAGAAACAATTGGGTCTCAGCTGGTTGGATGTAGTTGCTGTGTGCTTTGATGGAGCCGCTACTATGGCGGGATGCTCAAACGGTGTCCAATCAAAATGCAAAGAAATAAATTCTAAAATATTCTATGTTCATTGTCATGCACATTGCCTAAACTTAGTATTGGTAGATTCTATTGGCCGAAAGAATCGAATAGTTTTTGATTTCTTTGGTACAATACAATTTTTGTACTCATTTATAGAAGGTAGTTGTATTCGACACGCTACATTAGAAAAAGTAGCCAAAGAAATAAATTTAACTCTTAAGACTCTAAAATCTATTTCTACAACACGATGGGCGTGTCGATTTGAAGCTGTCGCCGCAGTAAAAAATAATTATTTGGTCATTATCTCTGCAATCCAAAAGATCTGTGACACAACTAAAATTCCAGATGTTAGATCAAAGTCAAGAGGTTTACTAATGCAATTACAAACATTTGAATTCATTTTTGCACTAAATATGCTACATCCTCTTTTATTACTCATTGTCAAAGTTAATTCATGTCTCCAAGCTGAGGATTTAGATCTATTAAATTCTCTAAATATGATCAAATCACTAAAACTGAGCATATCTCAATTAAGATCAGATGATAAATTATTTAAAAAAGTTTATAATGAGACAGTTGAGTGTTGTGCAGAAACTGGAGTGATCATTCCTCAAGTAAAAAAAAGAAAAATCTCTTCAAAAATTGATCAATCATCGGAAAATCAATATTTTGCATGTACAAAAGAAGAAGAGATGAAAGTTACGAGTTTTAATGTTGTTTTAGATGACTTGTTAAATTGTTTGAATGATCGTTTTAATCAGGAAACATTAAAACTTATACTTTCTGTAACGAATATATTAAAACTTGAGCCATCTCAAGAAGATCTATTGTATTTGAATAATGTATTTGGAATCGATAGTGAGCAAATTCAAGTTGAAATTATGTTACTTAAAAATATACCAAATATACCATCTGGAACCAGTTCTAAAACACTTCATCAATGGATTGATTTTCTAAATTCAAATAATAGAACTTATATTTTTCTTCACTTCTATAAAGTAATAGTACTTTTTGCCACTATTCCGGTAACAACTTGCTCATGCGAACGTGCATTTTCTAAGCTGACGATTGTAAAAACAAAACTCCGCAGCACCATGACTCAAGAAAGACTTGACGCTTTAATGTTTCTATTCATAGAACAACAGATGACAACAAATATTAATTATGACGAAGTTATCGAGGAATTTAAAGTGATGATACCAACAAAACGACGTTTAGAATTATAATATATATTAAGAGTTAAGACCATTTGTGATTTTAAAAATATTTGTAAAAAGTATTACACATTAATTATATTTTAAAATACAATTTTATATTGCCTTGCTATTTTATTTATCTAATAAAAGGAATATTGTTTTTTATTCCGAATAAAAAAAGTAAAACTGATTTAATCATTATTAGATAATAATGATAAAGCTTATTAAGAAATTTGGGGGTCATATCCTTAAACCGAAACCAAATTTTTTTTTAGGGGGTTATGGGGGGTGCAGAAACCTACTTCCCCTGAATATGCCACTGCTGTGCATGACCTGCGAATAAGGTCTGGACACGCCTATGGTTATTATCAATAACCCTTAAAATAATATAATTTAAATTATGTAATAAGTATAATCAGTAATAAATTACCATATAATATTTATTGTTATTATGATTGTAATTCTTAAAAGGCCTAACTGCTGTTAGTCTGTATGCAATGAGCCTTAAAAACAGCAGGCTGTTTGGAAAAATAATAAGTAATTCGCAAACGTGCTACCTCATTGCAAAGAGCCTAGTCTTTTTGCAAAAAATCTAATTTTCCATACGGCCTACGACATATATATATATAAAGTGTGTAATCGCTCCCATTGTGAACACTCAATATCATTGCCTAGTAGAGTTCTGCAATTTGAATTTTGCTTTCTAGTTGGTTGTTATGACAGAAAAATACACTTTTGTATGGCCTTTGAATTTTGTAAACTTAATTAGACTTGCGGATGTGAAGTACTACTTGAATTGAAATTTGAATGAATCAAAAATTATTCCATACGCTAGAAAGCCAATACTTTAAATAGTTTTTAAAAACTAGAACATTTTTTAATATAATTTTCAAAGATTTGCGATTTTATATAAAAAATAACAATTTTTAATTGAAGTAAAGTTGCCGATGCAAAACTATTTTAAGACTAAACTTTTAGACATAATTAGGTATGTACGGATTGTATTGACTATTTTAGTCCAATACATAATAAAAACAGGCGGAACAGCTTCTACATTATACTATACTAGAAAAAAAACATTTAATTTTATTCTATAAAGTAATAAATAATAAATATTACAATTCGTATTGGATATTTAATAATATTATAAAACCCTAGTTTGATATAGTAAAAATTACTAATTGTACTGATTATGTATTACTTAATAATAATATTTATTAGTAATTTTGAGAAAAAAAGAAATGAAATTGGGATTATTATAATTTATTATTTGTCCTCGGGCAGCGAGCTATGTAGGTACAGAGTCTGCATCTGTACTACAGACCAGCATTTGGCATTTAAAATGTAGCCTCAGTTATAAATTATAATATATATGTAAAGAATATATAATTCTTTAAATTGTATTTTACCGCGCTCTGCATGGTTAGTGTGGTTATAAGGTGATAAGTGATAATAATAATAATGATAAGCAAGTTATGATAAAATAAATTAATTGTTATAAGAAAGATGTAATATTATAATGAAATAAGCTGTATGAAGAACAATGGAACTGAAATATTAAGGGCAAATAAAGGTGCCCCCTTACTTTTACAAAACTATGGCGCCCGGGGGCAGTTGCCCCCTTTTAACACGGCTCTGTATAAAGTCTAAACCATATATTAAAAAATAGATAAAATATTAAAATCTATGTTTGAAACATTAAATTTTATAACTATGCTTGGTTTTCCACCACACACCACTTATAAATTACAGCCGCTTGATGTTGCTTTTTTTGGGCCTTTAAAATCCTATTATAACCAAGTATGTGATAACTTTATGGTAAGTCATGCTGGGCATGTTATAACTGAAGCACTAATTGGCCAATTATTTGGGGAAGCATACTCAAGAGCAGCTACATTAAGAACAGCTTTAAATGGATTTAAGGCATGTGGGATTGAACCGTTTAATCCACTGATTTTCCCTGATGACGACTTTGCTCCAGCTGCTACAACAGATATATATTCTAAAAATGATACTAGTCAAAATACTGTTATTCCTATTGTTTTGGAACAAGTTCGACAATGTACTCCAGTTGCTACAAGAGATATTATATATTCTACAAATGATACTAGTCAAAATACTGTTATTCCTATTGTTTTGGAACAAGTTCAACCATGTACTCCAGTTGCTACAAGAGATATTATATATTCTACAAATGATACTAGTCAAAATACTGTTATTCCTATTGTTTTGGAACAAGTTCAACCATGTGAAGCAACCACAACAAATGAAATAGATTTAAGTTCTTGGTGTCAACCTGGTCCTAGTAACAGGGACGGATTAACTTATGATGAATACATACCTAATACTCAAGAACCTGTTGTTAGTCAACCCAAAACTTTTAAATTGCCAAACCTTCCTATAGCAACAAGAAATCCAAGTACAAGAAAAAGAGATAAACTGCCATCTATGATACTTACAAGTTCCCCAGTAAAAAATCATCTTGAAAAAAAAAGAATTTAAAAGAAGAGTTGATGAAAGGAAAGGAACAAAGAAAATTAAAACGGCTGGAAAAAATTAAAACAAATAAAACTAAATTATTAAAAAGAAAAACAGTAAAAAGTCATTATTTCAACTACCCGAATCATCTGAAGATGAAGAACCCCATTATGTAGACACAGATAATGAGGATTCAGCTGATGAAGATTGCCTTTACTGTAACGAACCTTATAAGAATGACATGCATGGAGAGAAATGGATTCGTTGTATTAAATGTGTAAGATGGGCACACGAATTATGTGCCGGTGTAGACAACTTTAAAACTTATACTTGTGAAATGTGTGTAATGTAATTTAACTATTTATTATAATATACCTACCTATAAGTTCTAGGTGTGACTGAAGAAAGATAGTTACTATGAAAAGGTATTTTTTGTTTAAGCTACTTATTGTTTAAATATTATGAGATAGGACCTAACTTAATTTTTTATCCATATAAGTAGGTACTGAAATGGTTATCCTTCAGTTAATTGTTAAATTTGACTGAAGAAAGTTACTATTATGAATTTATACTTTTAATTGTTATGTAAGTTTTAAATACCATAATGTTGAAATCAAGTTTATTTTGTTTAACTATATCATATACTAAACTGTATTTTAATAATGATAATTTTGTAATTTTTAATAGGTAGGTACTCAATTATGACTGATAGAAGTTCCTAAGAATTGGTATTTTTATAGGATTTTTAAGTTTTAAATATAATGTTTACCTAAATAGGTACATTTTTATTTTGTTTTTATCATATACCTAGGTACTAAAATGTGAATTAATTATGTTCATAATCTATTTGTTATTACTTAAATATGAGTTATGACTGATAAAAGTTTCTAAAAATTTATATTTTTTGTTGTTTTGTTTGAGATCTTAATTTTTTTTCTATAAATTCTAAACTGTTTAAATAATTAAGTTGTTAATTTTGAATAAAGGTTATTGTTTTATGTAATAATTTGTTTGATCATTTTTATTTAATCAAATAATAATTTGTGCTACCTATTTTGTGAAATTGAACTTTCATTGTGTATACAATTTGTACGAAACATTTTAATAAAATTAAATAAATAAATTCCTTAAATATAATTTAATTAAAAATAATATTCAATAATTTACCTTGAGTAATTTATTAAAAATGTATAATATTATCATAGATTAAATATGGAAAATATTTATTCTATATTTCATTGATTTATCTATGTAATAATATACACCAGTCAACTTACCCCAGGGGAAAGTCAACTTACCCCAAGTGTGGGGTAAGATGACGAATTCGGAATTTTTTTTTGTAAAATTTATAAGTGATAAACCCTTTAATATTAAAGCTTGAAATTATTACAAGTTATTCTTCATATTTGAGACAATGCTTATACGAAATTTCAAGATTTTCCGAATATTATTTAATAATGTAAATATTAATCAATCCTTAAGTTCGTCAACTTACCACACTCTCCCCTACTTAATTTTCGTTTTCAATAATGATTATCGTTTGGCGGATAAAGTAAAATATTATGAACAACTATTAGTCGTTAAACGTCAATGTTTTCTAACAGTCGTGGTTTAGTATATACATTTTAAATAAATTAAATTACAGTATTCTCAATAAAATGGATACATTTATTATTAATAAAAGGCGTATGGAGGATAATAGTGGCGAAAATTCAAATAAAATAATTAATTCGGCGAAAAAACCTTAAGTCATACGTAAGTATTCTGACAATTATTTAAGTTTTGGTTTTTTTTGGACGGGAAATGAAGAAGAACCTCTTCCATTATGCGTTGTGTGTGGTGAAAAACTTTCGAATAGCTCAATGGTCCCGAGTAAATTAAATCGGCACCTAATTACAAACCATAGTCATCTTGAATCAAAAGATCAGAATTATTTTAAAGAACTGATGACTAGTCAATCAAAACAAAAAAAATATTTTGAGAAAAAAGTTACAGTGTCTGATAAAGCACAAATTGCTTCTTATAAAGTTGCGGAATTAATTGCTCAAAAAATAAAACCACACTCGATAGCCGAATCATTAATTTTACCTTTATGTAGTGAAATTGTTAAAATAATGTTAGGTGATGAAGCATCAAATGAAATTTCGAAAATTCCGTTAACTAATGATACGATTCGAAGAAGAATTATTGATATGTCAGTGGATATAGAAGAAAATGTAAATAAAAATCTTATAAATACAAATTTTGCTCTACAAACGAGTCCACAGATATTAGTGGTAAAGCACAATTAATAGGATTTATTCGGTTTATTCATGACAATAAAATATCTAATCAATTTTTGTTCTGTAAAGAATTAATAAAACACACAAAAGGTCAAGATATTTTTGAAATTGTAAATTCATACTTCAAACAATCAAATATATCCTGGAAAATGTGCGTAGGAATTTGTACTGATGGAGCACCTTCTATGGTTGGATCTGTTAAAGGTTTTATTACACTTGCAAAACAAATTAATATAAATATAATTCATACTCATTGCTTCTTACATCGTGAGGCACTTATTGCTAAGACGTTACCACAAGAATTAAAAGCTGTACTAGATCAAACTATAACCATAGTTAATTATATTAAGTCGAGGCCATTGAAATCTCGTCTATTTAAACAACTATGTAATGCTATGGACGCAAAACATGAATGCTTACTATTACATACTGAGGTAAAATGGCTATCCAGAGGAAAAGTGTTAATGCGAGTATTTGAACTAAAAGAAGAGTTACTAGAATTTTATAGCACAGAAGGAAACATAACATTTTGTGAACTTCTTAAAAATGAAAAATGGTGTGCTATGTTAGCATATTTAGCAGATATATTTAATTATATTAACAGTGTTAATACTAACATGCAAGGACGCGAAGAAAATATTTTAACTTCTACTGATAAGCTTTTAGCTTTTCAAAAAAAAATTGTCATGTGGAAAAGGAAAGTTACTGAAAATAATTTCGAAATGTTTCCATTGGTACCAAATAATGCTACAAGAACATTGGCTCCTGTCATTTCAGAACATTTAATTTCATTGGAAGATAAAATCAACAAATATTTCCCAGAAATATAAATAATGAACTACGATTGGATACGAAATCCTTTTTCATCGTTGTGTACTTCTAGTTTTAACTTAACATTTCAAGAAGAAGAAGAACTTATATCTATTTCTGCTGATCGTAGTCTTAAAATTAAATTTTCTGAAGAACCGGTTGAAGACTTTTGGATATCAATGAAAGAACAATTTTCAAAAATATCTGAAAAAGCTTTAATAACTTTGTTGCAATTTTCGACTTCATACCTTTGCGAGTTAGGATTTTCTACGCTAACGAATATTAAAACTAGAAAAGAGAAAAACTTCTAGGAGTAGAAGAATAAATAAGAGTAGCACTGTCGTCTATTCGTCCTCGTATCAGCCTAATTACAAAAAACAAACAAAGCCAAATATCACATTAAACATTACATTTTTAAGTATATAATATATTATTAATAAAAGATTAAATAAAATTAAAATGCCTTTTTTTGTTTCTTATTACTTTATTACTATAGTGTTCCGTCAAAATGTATGGTTATAAGAAATGTGCCGTGAGAATAAAAAGGTTGAGAACCACTGCTGTAGATATTCAAATCGTTTTATGTTCAACTAGTTTATAATAAGAATATATTATTTTATTCTATTAGTTAAATAATATATATCTATGTAACTTTTAAGTCGACTTATAATATTGAATTATTATAATTATTATTGAAAATAAAAGCTTGTACCGTAATACAAATAATAATTTTTTGAAAATTAAATAAAAACTTGCACTGTAATACAAATTACTGTTAATAAAACTTTCTAATTTAAACATATTATCATAAGTAAAAATAATACATAATACATCAATCGAGGTGACTTGGAACATCGAGGTGAAATGAAACAGTTTGGTTTTTGTTTAAACAAATCAAGTTATCTATGGAGGTATTTGATATTATTTGACTCTACCTCCACTAAAATTAATTTATAATATGTGATAATAGATTTTATTATCAACCATGTTGTGGCGACTGTTGTCCCACTACACTGTTCCCCAGCTGTCAGATGATGCCATCTCTACCACTCCTAGTCTCTCGACACACTGTCCGTCTCGCCGCGCGATGTTTTAATTATTCATTTTTTATTATATTATATTTTGTTACATATACTTTGTATTATTTTTTATAACGCTGAGTTATTCAAGCTCATTTAACTAAAACTTTTTACCGTGTGTTTGCTTTAATAAATAAAGAAACAAATATTTATTCGTCGACAATTTAACTCCTAACCTCAAAACCTTTACCCGCGTTAGTGTACGCTTAAATTGCCGCATTGGTGACCTCGTGTTTTTCGAAATTTGCAATTTTCTTATTTACACGCAACTGCTTAAAGCGCCCTGACAAGTCTGCCTACAATGAGTGACAGCGATCTCCCGCAAGACGTGACCGGTGCGCTCGGTCAGTCGTCACCATCCGCGACCTCGAACGTTCCGTCCTCCGTCGACAGTGTTTCCCACGTGCCCCGACTACCGAATTTTTGGACTTACTCTCCGCACGAGTGGTTCCTACACGCGGATGCCGTGTTTTCAAATCAAAGAATTCGCGCCGACACTCCGCGCGTAAACCACGTGCTCGCCGCGTTGAACGAGGAGGCGGTCAAGGCTGTAAGCGACCTGATCGGTCCCAGCACGTCCTACGCCAGTCTAAAGGACCGTCTCATCAACACGTTCTCAGTGCCTCCATCGACGCGTTTTCGCACCATCGTCGAACCGGGTGGAATGGGCGATCGGAGACCCTCCCAAATGCTCCGAGACATGAGAGCCGTGCTTCCCAATTCGTTAGACGACACTGCACTAAGGGAGTTCTGGCTACAAAAATTACCGTCAAACATTCGCGCAATAGTCTCCGGTCTCGACGAAACGTTGACCGACATCGCTGAACGCGCAGATCGCGTTTTGGAGGCCAGTTCCTCGCGCGATGTTTTCGCGCTGCAATCGAGCAGCTCGGACGACCGTCTCCGCGCCATGGAGGCCGCCATACTCTCGTTGACCACTCAAATCTCCAACCTGCTCACCGCTCAGCAGTCCCGTAATAATTCCGGGTACGGTCGCAATCGAAGCCGTTCGAAATCGCGCACACAAAACAACCCCAAATGGTGCAGCTATCACAATCAATACGGCGCCGACGCTAGGCAGTGCAAGTCGCCGTGTTCGTTTAAGTCGGAAAACTAGCAAGCGCGGCGGTCGCAACCACGTCCACCGCCGCGAACCACAGCTGCCGAGTGTTCATCACGGACACACGCTCCGGCCGACAGTTTTTGATTGACTCGGGAGCCGACATCTCGGTTATCCCACCTGTCACCGGTCATCGCGCCTCTTCGGATTTGGTTCTCACAGCCGCTAACGGCACTCGGATCCGCACATACGGACCCAAAGATCTTCGCCTCAACATCGGCCTCGCACGTTCTTTCCCGTGGCGTTTCGAGATGGCAGACGTCTCGCGTGCTATCATTGGTGCCGATTTTTTGAAATATTACGGTTACTCGACGTACGTAACCGCCGCCTCATCGACCAAGATTCGTCCGCCGTTATCAAAACCAGCGTCGCAAACGTGCAAGATTCAGGCGTTTTTTCGGTAGTTCATCCACAGCGCTGGACGGACATTATTGCCGAGTTCCCGGCAGTTACGCGTGAATCACCGGTCCCGAATAAGTTTACTCACTCTACGGAACACACCTTGGACACAACCGGACCACCGTTATTCGCGCGTCCACGCCGCCTGCCGCCACACCAGTACTCCATCGCAAAAAATGAGTTCGCATACATGTGCCAGAAAGGCATTTGTCGGCCATCGGACAGTCCTTGGGCCAGCCCCTTGCTGCTCGTGGCCAAAAAAGACGGCACTTTTCGCCCCTGCGGTGATTATCGGCGCGTGAACGCGGTCACGAAGCCAGACAGGTACCCACTACCTCACATCCACGATTTTGCCACCAACTTAGCAGGTCGGACAATTTTTTCAAAACTCGACCTTGTACGCGCTTACCACCAGATACCCATCGCCAAGGATGATATTCCAAAAACCGCGGTCACGACACCGTTCGGTTTGTACGAGTTCCCTGTTATGTGTTTTGGGATCAAGAACGCCGCACAGACGTTCCAACGTTTCATAAACGGCGTCATGCAAAGATTGGATTTCGCCTTTGCCTACATCGATGATGTATTAATCGCTTCCGCCAGCGTCGACGAACACGTGATCAACGTACGCGAAGCACTTCAACGTTTGCAGCGCGCTGGTATTGCAATAAATCCGGGAAAGTGCGTGTTCGGCGTTTCGGAGCTCACTTTTCTCGGCCACTTGGTAGACCAACACGGTTGCAAACCGCTTCCAGAACGAGTGTCCGACATTCATAAATGGACACTACCGTCAACCAAAAAGGGACTTCAAAGGTTGTTAGGTTCAGTCAACTTTTATCACCGGTTCATCCCTCACGCTGCACAATTACAAGCCCCGTTATACGCGCTCGCGTCCACAGTCCGGAATAAAGACGGTCCGCTAGTGTGGAATCAGGTCACGCGCGAAGCTTTCGAAAAGTGCAAACAAGCTCTGGCAGACACGGTCACGCTGCACACCCCAGACACGATACACCGTTGAGATTAAGCACAGATGCATCAAGTACGGCGGCAGGAGCGGTCCTGGAACAATTTGCAGACGGTACCTGGCAGCCGTTGGGATTTTTCTCACGTAAATTAACCCACTCAAACTCGCTACAGTACCTATGACCGGGAATTACTCGCTGCCTACCAAGCCGTCAAGCATTTTCTTTACACTATCGAGGGCAGAACCACTACTCTTCGTACTGACCACAAGCCTTTGCTTTACATGTTTACCACAAAAACCGACAAACATAGCGATCGACAGGCACGGTACATACGTTTTTTGGCGCAGTTCGTGCATGTCGTCGAGCACATTGACGGGACCCGTAATGTAATTCCGGACGCGTTGTCCAGACTGGAGGTCTCATGCAACAACACTATTGCTCCTGTTTTGAGCCAGTTCGCGGCCGATCAAGCACGCGATTCAGAACTGCAAAAGCTGTTGGACGGTTCCACCCCTTCTGCGTGTCGATTGTTGCCACAGCAGACGGAACACGGCTTGATCTACGTTGATACCGCGCATGGTAAGGCCCGGCCTTACGTCCCGGCTCCACATCGGCGCAGTATTACCATGGCGCTCCACAATCAAGCGCACCCGGGTATTAACGCGACCGTCAAATTGGTAACCAGCCGGTATTGCTGGCCAGGCATGTCGCGGCACATCAGAGCCTGGACGAAGTGTTGTCAAAGCTGCCAAAAAAGTAAGGTGTACAGACACACTATTTCGCCAATCGCGCCGTTCGCGCTCCCCGATCGCCGTTTCGGTCATATTCACATTGATATAGTCGGCCCGCTACCTCCGTCACGCGATCAACAGTATATCTTGACGTGCGTTGATCGATTCACTCGTTGGCCGGAAGCTTGGCCGATTAATAATATGTCCGCTTTCGCCGTCGCCGAACTTCTGGTGTCGCAATGGATCGCTAGGTTTGGAGTACCTGATATAATAACCACTGACCAAGGGAGGCAATTTGAATCGGATTTGTTCAATCAGCTGATGACGTCGTTTGGGATCCAACACCTTCGAAGTTCGCCGTACCATCCACAGGCCAACGGTTTGGTCGAACGACTTCACCGTCCTTTAAAGGCCGCCCTCACAGCTCACGATTCACCACAGTGGACGCTACGGTTGCCCATCGTTCTGCTTGCATTCCGAAATTTGGTCAAACCGGAGCTCGGTTGTTCGCCCGCGGAACTCGTCTACGGTACGACATTGCGATTGCCCGGTGAGTTTTTTCACATCTCTACTCCTACGGGTAAGGAACCCCCCGAACTTCTCAGATCTCTCCGTTCCCAAATGCAGTCCCTGCAGCCGACGCCTGGCACGAACCACGGATCTAAAACGGTCTACATCCCACGTGTTTATCGATGTATGATAATGTTTTTATTGATACGAACACTGTTATCAAATATTGTCTAATATCATCAATCACAAATCAATTTAAAATTGATTAATTAATAATCATTAATCATTTTGACTTAAATAATACAATATATTTTATATGCGTGGATAAAATTGATGTAGGTACTACAATGTCTACAAAAACTGTTCCATTCAAAATGGTAAGTTATTTTTTATGTATGATTAATATATTAAAACTATTATATCTAAAACTTTGTAGGTACTTATATGCTTATTTACATGCTTACTTACATGCTTATTTACACTACTTCTTATAAGTAATAAATATATATTTAATATATAGGCTGCTTGTAAATGCAAATACAATTGCCGTAGATTTACTGAGGTAGAGGTACGAACGCTTCACTCTGAATTTTGGAAGCAAACACCTGATAATCAAGTTAATTTTCTTTATGGTCTAATAAACATAACAGCTGTTAAACAGAGGAGACCACGTAAAGAAGACGTGGTTTCGAGAAAAAGACAGGTATCCGTCACATATTGTTTACCAAAGTCCAACGAGGGTCATGTTCAAGTATGCAACAAATCTTTTAGGGACATTATGGGCTTATCGATTAGGCGTGTTAAAACTTAAATTGAAAAAAAAAGGGGGAGACATGATATACAAAAATTCAAGAGGAAAAAATCCAAAATCTCATATTCATAAAACAAAATACACGCTTCAGGATGTAGAACTAATCAAGGCTCACGTCAGGTCATTCCCAACTGAAGAGAGTCACTATTCTCGTTGCAAAACCAGCAAGTTATTTTTGAGTCCAGATCTAAATATTCATAGATTATATCGCGCATTCAAAATAACACACCCTGATACTAATATTGACCAACGTTTTTATCGTAGAGTTTTTAAAAAATCATTTCCAAAGCTTTCATTCCATCGCCCTCGAGCTGACACTTGCGCTACTTGCGACCGTCTTACAAATAAAATCAATTTCGAGGAAAGTATCAATAAGTTCAAAATTATAGCAGAAAAAGAATTGCATTTAAGAAAAGCTGAGAAAGCCACGCAACTTTTAAACGATGATAATACTAAATCCCAAATGCCCTCAAGCCAAACGTGTACTGTAAGCATGGATATGCAACAAGTAATATTCACTCCAACACTCACTCATTCTAACATGTTTTATAGTCGTCAGCTGTCGAAATATAACTTATGTATTCACATTGGGGATACGGGTAAAAGTATAATGTGCATGTGGCATGAGGGTATAGCTGGTCGTGGTGGGAATGAGATTGCTTCATGCTTGCTTAATGCTATTACATCTGGTATGACAACAAAAAAAAATTGCAGATTTGGTGCGATAACTGCGCTGGTCAAAATAAGAATCGGATGATACTTATGGTGTTAATATACGCTGTTGCCAAAAAATATTTTGATACCATTGACCTTAAATTTTTAGTGTCTGGGCATTCATATATGCCATGTGACAGAGATTTCGGGATTATCGAGAAGAGGAAAAAAGTGTGCTCAACAATGGTTCCTGAAGAAGTAGCATCAATGGTCAGAGATGCTAAACATTTTCAACCATTTAATGTTGTCATGATGACCTCAGATGATTTCTATGACTTTGCCAAAGAATCTGATACATTCTTAAATACAGCACCTATTAAAATTAGCAATTTGAGTTGGATAAGAATTTCGCGAGATGACTTTCTTATGATAAAAACTCGGCAGACATTCAATACACTTGAACCTTGGAAATCACACAATATATTCAAAAAGAGACACTCATTTAAGTCTGTCGAAAAGATCCAGGCATTGAGTGCATCAAAAAAGGAAACAGCCATAAGCGAACCAAAGAAAAAAGACCTTCTTGCAATGTTAAATTGTTTGGACGAAAAATACCATGCATTCTATCGAGATGTTTGTAAATAAAAAATAAGAAATAAAGAGCATTAATACACATATTATTTATAAATATCAATTATTATATTTTCGTTTTTAATTAAAATTAAGTTGTAAGTATTTAAGTGAGAAATTTGTGTTAAAAAAAAGTTTTTTTTCTAATAAAAAAAGGTTTACAATATGCTAAAATCAGTTTTTTCCTTCTCCTGTAAAATTTGGTTTTTATGACTTAGTACCTTTTCCATGTCAACGCCTCAATTATGTAAAGAAAACAATATAAAGTTCATTTTTTTGCCACCCAACAGCACTCATTTGACACAACCTTTAGATGTCTCTTGCTTTAGGCCAATAAAAATTGCATGGCGCAAAGTTTTAAAAACCTATAAAAAAACCAGGAGAGGTCCAATACCAAAAGAAATATTCCCTAGACTGCTCAAAAAAACTTTGGAAAAGCTTTCAATTTCACAAAAGGATAACATAAAAGCAGGATTTGAGGCAACAGGTTTATACCCCCTGGACAGAGAAAAGGTATTGAAAAGATTGCCCGTTGAAGATTTAGATTCGATTAACACTTCTGCATCTATCATAATACCTGAAGCATTACACGATATGTTTAAAGAAACCTGGTTTGGAAAAGCTAGTGAAAAAATCAGCAAAAGAAAAAAATATAACATAAAAGCAGGATGCAGTGTAACGGAAGAAAACATATTAATGAATGATGAAGAAATACTAGAAGATGCCATAAATACAAACACAAGTACAAAAGAAAAGAAGAAAGTTAAAAAAGGAAATAGTACTGATAGAAAAAAAAAAGAAAATTTATTAAATAATAATGAATTTATGAACATAAATTACATACTTGATAAGACTGATGATATTATGATGGTAATTGATGAGACTGAATTAAATAATGAAGTATAAAATATTTATGATAATGATGATGATATTAAACATAAGACTGAAAAAAATAATAAATGTGATATTATTGTTGATGATTTTGTTATGGTCAAATTTGAGACAATTAAAAAAAACATAGAAATGCTTATAGGCCAAGTATCTGAAATTGACCAAAATGATTACACATGCAAATTTTTAAGAAAAAATAAATAAGATGACTGGATTTTATTGTTTCCCGTTCATAATCGACGAAGCAACTATAACAAAGGAACAAATCGTTAAAAAAATGGTTATAAAAAACCAAAGAAGAAGCAATTTTCAATTTGAATAGTTAATGTTAGGTATGTTATGTTATGTTATATTATGTTATTTTATGTTAAATTATGTTATATTATGTTATGTTATGTTATACAGTAGTTAAGTTGATCTATTTAAAAAGTTTCATATTTTATTTTGATCATTTTATTCATTTTTATTATTTTAAAATTAAGTATCTTGTCAAAAAAAGGTAAAGTCGACCTTTTTCTTTTTATATTTATTTGACATATGTTTTGGTTAACTTTTTAAATAAATAATATATTGTTTTTATGTACCTAACTGCCTTTTAAGTTATGTTAATTAGTATTATAAATTTGTTATAGCTTTAAAATAAAGTATTCTGTTAAAAAATGGTTAAAAAAGGTAAAGTCAACCTTTTTATTTTTATATTTATTTGACATGTGTTTTGGTTAACTTTTTAAATAAATAATATATTGTTTTTATGTACCTAACTGCCTTTTAAGTTATGTTAATTAGTATTATAAATTTGTTATACCTTTAAAATAAAGTATTCTGTTAAAAAATGGTTAAAAAAGGTAAAGTTCACATTTTTTTTTTTTATATTTACTTTACATTTGTTTGAATTTATTTTTAAAACAAATATTTCGTTACAAGTAGCCTCTTACGTGCCTCAGTTTGATTTTACGTTAAATTTTTATAGCTGTTACAAGTCACCCAAAAATTGAGGTGACTTGTAACACGTAATTTTTATTTTTTTTTAAGTACAATTTTGATCAAAAAACAAAATGAAAGGTCTTATTCTATTCATGAGACGTATGCGCACATTTATGTATTTTTTGTAGGCCTGTGCGATTTTTTTTAAGCCCAGAATACCAAAAACAATATCAAAATCGTTTCAAGTCACCTCGATTGACGTATATTATATAAAGGTTTTTTATAATTTAAATATATTTGAATACGTAAAGATTTTCTTTAAGGTTGTTTGATTAAAATATCTATGTTTTTTTTTATCATGATAAGAATTAAATAGTTATAAATTCATTTTACGAATAGGTAATAACATTAGTTACCTCTGTAAACGATTTGATTATGTAAGTATAACTCATGATATTTTCAATTATGTGTAACGTGTTTTATGTCATACGCATCGTAGTGAAAATGATAAATTCTACAATGCGTATAACATAATACATAATAACATAATACATCTATGTTTTTTTTTATCATGATAAGAATTAAATAGTTATAAATTCATTTTACGAATAGGTAATAACATTAGTTACCTCTGTAAACGATTTGATTATGTAAGTATAACTCATGATATTTTCAATTATGTGTAACGTGTATTATGTCATACGCATCGTAGTGAAAATGATAAATTCTACAATGCGTATAACATAATACATGTTAAATATAATGATGGATACACCCAGAGGCGGATTTCCCATTAGCTGCCAAGGGTGGCACAGTTTGGGGGGCGGCAAATTTTGTAGTGTTTTATTAAAAAACATCAAACATATAGTACATCGTATATGATATTCAGTATACCAATCTATTTTGGTTCATTATAATTTATAGTCATTACCTATAAATATTATAGTAAACAATTATATAGAAAACAGTTTTTGATAATACTATATATTTTAACACGTTGGTATAGTCCGCCCAGGGTGGCTAGTATTGAGATGTGGTAAATATCGACCATTAACGTTACGATACCACATTACATAACACAGTGATAAAATAAATAACACCTTACAGTAGTACCGATTCGGGATATATAAATGTGTTATTTCAGTGGTGCGTGTTATGAAATTATGGCGCGCGTTATAAATTGTATACATTTTTCGGTTAATTACTTGATTGAGGTTATACCACGGGGATAGAATACAAGTTACCATCTATACCGTGTTTATAAATATATGATTGTTCTATGGCGTGACGTTCCCTTATTTGCTATTTATAAGTTATAAAGTTATAACTGATAGTTGATAACTGATAAAAGTGAATATCAAATCATAAATATTAAGTTCATGTAGTTCAAATATTATATATATTTCATTATATTTCAACTTTCAAGCATAGTCCAAATACAAGTACAAAATACATCATGGTAAGTAAAAGTATGGTAATATAGTAAAATATATATGCCGATCCTGGCACCACAACCCACAACACACAACCACAACCCACAACTCACAACCCACAACCCTTTTATCAGTTATCATAAATTTTATCATATACGTGCGCGACATACATTATCAGTTATTACATGTTATCATATACGTGCGCGACATATATTATCAGTTATCACAAATGTTATCATATACATGCGTGACATCATAGACCTTATACTAATACGAGCGGATCAAAACACATCGTGTTTTACGAGCGTCTAGAGACAGCACAAGAGCAAATATCTTATCAATATTATCATATCGTATTTCTTATTTTCTTATCAATTATCATAATATTATAATCGTCATAAAACTACCATAATAATTTAAAATTTAAAATTTTAATTTTCTGTGGTTAAATGTGGTTTAATTCATAATTGTTAACCTTAGTCCTTAATTTTAAAAGCTAATATAAAATAATTGTTAGACTGTATATAATTATACAGTATAATATAGGTATTGTTATCCACACTCGGAAGAAGTGTGTACCTTATTATTATGTACCTTTTTTAGGTACATAATAATTCCATAACCACCAACGACTTGACTTGAAGATCAATTAATAGCAAGCAACACATGAAACAATAAAAAAATCACAATGTCACGAATATATACAACAGAAAAACATAATTACAAATTTCAGTAATTGATTAATGTATATTACTGATTTTGACACTTGCCTATTTTACATGAACCAATAATTTTCATGGCACGTTTTCCAGTAGCCTTGCTTGAAAACATTCCAGAACGATGGCAATAATAAACGCTTGTGGCTACAGTTTTATCTTTGTTAAATCTTGTCCCCCTTTGTTTAACAAATCGCGACGAAGAACTTACCTCTTCAATGGATTTCCATTCTTCAAACTCTATAAATAATTATGAAAAATCAAAATATTGAATTCATAAATAAGTTAGATAGTGAAAAATTCAACTAGTATATTTACCCTGAAACGAAACAAAACTCATATTCATTATATCCAATTCATTTTCTGCATCTATCAATGGTCTTGACGATTTAATGGTGCGTCCCTCCATGTGTAATTTTATGTGCCTAATTAAATTGTACTTTTTACCAAATTGACGATTACAATGTGCGCACTCAAACATATTTGAATAAATCAAAATTTAAATTATTTAAAATTTCAAAAGACTGAAAAAGAAAAACGTTTTGTGATTTGAAAATTTTCAACGATTATATTATATGATAATTGATAAGAAATACGATATGATAATTGATAAGATATTTGCTCTTGTGCTGTCTCTAGACGCAAAACCTCATCCTTATCATTTTTAACTATTTTGGAAAATTTGGCCCCAAATACAAATTTAAATTAAACTTATGACAGGGGGGGGCAAAAAGACACTATTGCCCCCTCAATGAAATATCTGGGGGGCAGTTGCCCACCCTTGCCCCCCCCCCAGATTACGCCTATGTATGCAGTATACAATAATGAAGTTGTAATTATAATAATATGGTATGTGTTAGTAACAATGTTTTTGGTCGCAAGGAATGGCATCACTGCTGGCACGCTAGGAAAGACCGCACCACCCACCCGCATCCCACCTGGATGTTCCGTCTATTAGTATACGAGCGGATCAAAACCACCCTGATCCATGCACATTATTATCAATTCTCTGTTATCACTATAACATTTTTCGGCTGATAATAAATGTACTATATTATTATTATCTATATTATGTAGAAAAAATTATTACTATTGTTGTAATTTTTTTAATGTACAATATGGACAAAAAAGAAAAACAAAAAGGTGAAAACTGTTGCCATATTTGTGAAAAGTATTTCGCTAGATCCACAACATTAAGAAGGCACATCGACAATATACATAAAACAACTGGAACTTGTTCAGAGTAAGTTATTAACTAAAAACTAGAGAACCATCTTGAATATTGAGTTGAAAACCTACTGGTGGTGGTGGTATTTTGTAAATGTGAACTCAAGTACAATTGACTAAAAATGTGTTTCCATAACATACAAATCTAAATAATTTTTATTTTGCATTTATTGTTTTTATGGTTTTTTTTGTCATTTTATGTGTATTTGTATTGTCAAAATAAAATGGTAAAAACTGATGTCATATATGTAAAAAAAATTCGCTGGATCTACAACATTACGAAGACATATCGACGATATACATAAAACACCTGGAACTTGTTCAGAGTAAGTTATTAACTAAAAACTAGAGAACCATCTTGAATATTGAGTAGAAAACATTCTGGTGGTGGATATATTAATTTAAAATTGGATGCCCTTTCTATTTTAACATTAATAATTGTTATTAAATTTTATTCTTTAGGTGCAATACAATTTTTCTGGACCTAAAGTCTCTTAACCAGCATATTCGAACTGAACATGATCAAAGGGATGATTCATTGAGGGAGTATTGCAAGCTGTGTGATGGTAAATTTAGCAATAAAAGCAATTTAATGAAACATATGCGCCAAGTTCATCCATCTGAAAATGAATATAAAAGTCTTGTGTCGTTGAAATGTCCTTTATGTGAGTCAACATTTAATGCTACACCAAAGCTTCATGAGCACATAGAAATAGTCCATGATGTACACTTGGAGGTTGTGTCTAAAATCTTTGAATCTGTTGATGGTAAATATTTTAATTTTTCCTATTGCAATAATGTTGTTATACATGTTTATTTATAATAAATATTATACATATTTTTTTAATGATTCAGAATTTAAAAAATGGAAAAGTATCACTGAAAAAAAAGATCTAGCTTTTTTTACCATTCAGAGGGTTAATGGAAATAGATCGTACTATGGATGTCATAGATCAGGATCATCCCGGTTGACAGGCACAGGCAAAAGACTAAAATGGTCGCATTCCAGTAAAATTGGTTCAAGATGTCCTGCTCGAATAGTTGTAACGAATGTTGAAGGCCGCATTACAGTAGATTATTGCAAGACACACGTGGGCCATTCCAAGTCGATTAAATTTTTACATTTAACTAAAGAGGAACGTGATGAACTGGCTGGAAAAATAAAAATTGGAGTGACTTTCGATCGAATTTTAGATGACATCCGTGAATCAGTAGTGTCAAATGAGAATATTCAACGCCTGCATATTGTCGAAAAACGAGATTTATATAATATTGTTAGAGACTATGAATTGGATAGGGATGTAGTACATAAGAATGATGCATTCAGCACTGAGATGTGGGTTCAAGAACAGATGGCACTCGGAGAGAACTCACCTGTTCTATATTTTAAAATGCAAGGATGCGAAAAAAACGATGACCTCATGAAAGATGATTTTATGATTGTATTAATGACAAAATATCAGCAAGATGTATTATCAAAATATGCTATTGACAAAGTTTCCATAGACAGCACTCATGGGACAACAGAACATGACTTCCAGCTCACAACAATGCTTACCATTGATGAATTTGGAGCTGGATGTCCAGTGGCTTTTTGTATCAGCAACAGGATTGATTCTGTAGCTATTTCTCAGTTTTTTAAATCTGTAAAGGGAAAAATGGGTCTTATTCCTGCCAAAATATTGATGTCTGACGATGCTCCTACATATATCAACTCCTGGACAAAGATAATGTGCAAGCCTCAACACCATTTAATTTGCAACTGGCATATTGATAGAAGCTGGCGAAACAACCTCAATAAAATACCAGACCTAATGAAGCAATCTGAAGTATATAAAGCTTGCCGCACACTCATGGAGATTTTGCATATTGAAAAATTTCATGAGTCCTTAGAAAGTTTTCTGGCAATGTGTAATGATGATATTGACACTCATAATTTTGGTGCTTACTTCGAAAAACACTATGCTCATCGACCTGAGCAATGGGCATTTTGCTATCGAAGTGATCTCGCCTTAAATACAAATATGTTTTTAGAAGCCATGCACAAAAAACTTAAATATTGTTACATGCATGGAAACCAGAACAGGAGAGTCGATAAATGTATTAGCTTTCTGATGCGTTTTTCAAGAGATATGATGTTTGAACGAATCATTCGCATGGCAAAAAATAAACCTACATTCCGAATGGAGCAGATTGCCCATAGTCATCATCGAAGCAACAACATTGAGGACAGCAAGATAAAAATAATTGACGAGAAAACATGGCTTGTACAGTCATCTTCTGGACAAACATTATATTCTGTATCGATTAATGACTACAGAAGTTGTATGGGCTGCCCTCTGTCATGCCCTGAATGTAAAGTATGTGTTCATTATTACACATGTACATGCATTGATTTTAAAATTAAGGGGAACTTTTGTAAACATGTGTACGCATATCTAATAAACAACAAACCTTTTTAACTACTAATGAAGAAGCAACAACCTCAGCCTTTGAAAGTCATAATAACAGTGTTGTAATGGGATCACAGGAGCAAACAGTTCATCTAAGAGATGCAGTATCAGCTTCGAGTCAATTAACAGCTTTGCTTAATGCAGCATTAGGAATTGCTAATTCTGCTACAGATGAAGGTAAACTTGAAGCATGTAAGAAAATAGAAGAAGCTATTCAGATTTTACAATCAAATAAAAATGTTTCTGAAAACACAAACACATCTGGGCCCCATTTCTCAGAATTACCTGACATGCCAAGTCACAGAAATATAAATCAGCAACGCTTTCATTCAACGAAAAAGAAACGAAAATTCACCACAGGTAGACTGTCAAAACCAACTGAGAAGCAAAAGGTGTCTATTATAGAAGCTATACGACTAGATCCAGCCAAGTTGTAAATACTGAATATGATCATGTATATTATAATCCTAATATATTATAATTTATAATAACTAATTTAATATTCTTGTAAAAATGACAGTTGTTTTTGTGGCTTTTGAGTGTTAGAAAAAGTAATATTGTGGAACGCAAGTAAAAATATATTTAGACAAGTTCCCTGATTAGTTGTAAGTTAAACTATTTTGTATCTAATTAATTTTAATGACAAAAAATACAGGATTTAGATAGGTACTTTGAACTTTTTACATATATGGCAACAGTTTTCACCTTTTTGTTTTTCTTTTTTGTCCATATTGTACATTAAAAAAATTACAACATTAAAACAATACAACAATAATAATAATTTTTTCTACATAATACAGATAATAATAATATAGTACATTTATTATCAGCCGAAAAATGTTATAGTGATAACAGAGAATTGATAATAATGTGCATGGATCAGGGTGGTTTTGATCCGCTCGTATACTAATAGACGGAACATCCAGGTGGGATGCGGGTGGGTGGTGCGGTCTTTCCTAGCGTGCCAGCAGTGATGCCATTCCTTGCGACCAAAAACATTGTTACTAACACATACCATATTATTATAATTACAACTTCATTATTGTATACTGCATACATAGGCGTAATCTGGGGGGGGGGCAAGGGTGGGCAACTGCCCCCCAGATATTTCATTGAGGGGGCAATAGTGTCTTTTTGCCCCCCCCTGTCATAAGTTTAATTTAAATTTGTATTTGGGGCCAAATTTTCCAAAATAGTTAAAAATGATAAGGATGTTTAAACCATACTAGTAATCCAGCAGTGACGCCAATGTAAGAAAAAAAATTGTAAATTACTTATGCCCGCATTGCAAAGACCTAACTTCAGGTCTATGCCGCATTGCCACAGAGTAAGAGTGGTAACCGCCGTAAAACACTCTTATCATTTTTCAGACAGTGCTTATCATTATATTGTCTTATTTTGGATTTTGGAAGAATTGTTCTAATGTTGTCGAATTAGTTGTTTGATTTGATAATTGTCAATTGATATACAAATATTGAAATAAGTATACAATTGTTATTTAATATTTGTTATTGTATTTTTAATTTTTACAAATATGAAAAGAAAAAACATCGGTGACTTTTTTATAAAAGTATCAGGTAATAATAGTAAGTCAAAATGTCAATTTATTATTACTTTATCATTTTTTATTTGTGTTATAAACATTTTTTTTAGATCAGACCAATCAAACAAGTTTACCAATAGCCACTAAATCAGTTTCTCAAGAAATAAATAATATTTTAGAAGGTATTCAATATAATTAAATTATATAAATTATAAATTAAATAATATTATATTATCTTGTTATTAGATCATACCAGTCAGAAAAATACATTGACAGAAGTATCAAATTCTCAAGGAATTAACAATATTTTAGAAGGTAGGTACCTTGGTAATATTTGATATTAATTTATGTTATTCAAAAGTGTATTATTTTAACATTTAAATATTTATGAATTTTATGGTACAGTTAAAAATAATACTAATAATCTCAGATAATTTGATGTTTTTGTTTATTAGTTAGTCCCAAAAACTCTATGTTTGTGTATTGTGTTAATATTGTTGTCTATGATTTATGTGTTAATTAATTATAATTATTCATTAATCATTGATCAAATAAATCAAGTTAATAAAGTAAGTTAATACAAATTAAAAACAATTAATTATATAGGTATATTGTATATTATATAAATATTTATATAACAGTTAATAATATATTAATTAGTTTTGCATGTAAATTAATTACTAAGGGTTTAAGGATATATAGAAAGTAGATTGTTGCTTATTTATTATTATTTTAAATTTAATAATTTTAACATTATAAATATTCAATTAATATTATACATTACTAACCTCAGAAACAAGAATTATCTTATATTATTATTATTATTATTATTATTATTATTATTGTTATTTTAAATAGATGGTAATTGTATGGCTAATAATATACCAGTACGTGATCCTGCTAGTAAAACATCAGCAGCATTTACATTATTTATTGAAAATTATGGTCCTTACCAACCAATAGATGTTGAATTTATCAAGATAAATGGTAGATCATTTAGAACTGAATGGTATAGCCAATTCTCATGGATTGAGTTCAGTGAGCATTTACAAGCAGCTTTTTGTTTCAATTGTAGAGTATTTCCATCGAAAAATGCAGAAAAAACTTTCACTAATGTTGGTTTTAAAAATTGGAAGAAAGGAATAGAGAAATTTACTCAACACCAAAAATGTAATGCACACAAAGAGTCTACATGCAAATTGTCAAGTTAAACGTTTTCTAAAAAGAATGGATCAGTGATTTCTGAATTGAATTTAGCACATAAGAATTCTGTAACTCAGAACCGAGAATATATTAGATGTCTATTAAAAACCCTTTTGTTCTGTTCAAGACAAGGTATAGCAATGAGAGGACACAATGAAACAGAAATGTCAACAAATTGTGGAAATTTTCTCGAACTTTTAAAATTGAGAGCACACGATAATGCAATTATTCATAAATATTATATCGAAAAAGAAATGTCATTTACCTATTAACCTGAATACCAAAATTTATTTTTAAAATATATGGCAGATAGCATTAAAAAATCCATCATAAAAGATATTCAAAGTAATGGCTTTTACAGTATTTTGGTGGATGAAACTCAAGATTTGAGTTATCATGAACAAGTTTCTATTTATATCCGGTACGTTGATCAACATTTTGTCCCACATGAAGTATTTTTAGGTTTTTATAAAACAAATACAACTGATGGGTTAGCTTTAACTAATCTAATTAAAAATGTATTAAATTCTTGTGGAATAGATTTAAATAATGTTAGAGGTCAATGCTATGATGGTGCTGCATCGATGAGAGGATCCTACAGTGGCGTGCAAAGTAGAATAAAAGAAGAAAATCCATTAGCACTATATGTGCATTGTTATGCACATATACTCAATCTATGTTTAGTTGATTTAGCTAAGTCTGTACCAATGTTAAGAAATACTTTTGGAACTTTATCAACTCTTCATAATTTTATAAAGGTATCTTCAAAAAGATATGCTATTTTCAAAAAAGTACAAGAATCAAATGCAGAAAATAAAACAATTCCAGATCATTCAAATATTGACAATCAAAAAGTGCAAGACGATTTAAAAAACATAAAAAAAAAAACATTAAAATCACTCAGTGATACTCGTTGGAATTGTAGGATTGAAGCTATAAAATCTGTTCTTGAAAATCTGGAGACTATATTTCAAACTCTTTTGGAAATAGAAAGCATAGATACACATTCTGGTTCTGATGCAGCTTCACTTTCACGATGTGTCAAGAACTTTGAGTTTATATTTTGTCTCCATGTTCTTAGGGAAATTTTAGGTTTGACTAATGTATTAAATTTATATTTACAGTCACCAAAAAATAACTATGCAACTGTTAAAGATATGGCTATGCATACAATTGAGTCTTTAAAGGATTATAGGTGTGATTCAAAATTTAATGAATTATGGATACTTTCAAAAACTGTTTGTGATCAAAATAAATTAGATCCTCCTAAGATTCCTAGAATGTCCAAAGTTCCAAATAGACACGGTGGAGGAGCCAAACAAGCAGTTTACCAAGATGTTCAACACTATTTTAAAATTAACTTTTTCTTCCCTCTTTTAGATTTATTAACTAACGATATATCAAATCGTTTTTCTGAAAATGATCTTGATATCCTACAAGCATTATATGATGTACTATGTGAAGAAAACCCATCGAATGACGTTATTAAAAAAGTATGTACAACATACAGTTTAACCGAAGTAGAATTAAAAGGAGAGCTGTCTATTTTAAATAAAATGTTAAAAAAGAGTGAAATAAAAGATTCATTGGAAAATAGAATAGATTTTTTTAAGAAAAATAATTTGAAAGGTGGATTTGAAAATTATAGCAAATGTTTAACTATATTTTTGTCAATACCTACAAACACAGCTTCAAATGAAAGAAGTTTCTCTTCGTTGAAGAAACTAAAAACATATCTACGGCTTACTATGGGCCAAACAAGACTGAGTAGTATCGCTACTCTCTACATTGAAAGAGATAGAGAAGTTGATTGTTAGTTTTTCTGGTAGCGAGAGAGCCAATTTATTAAAACATTGTTTAGAGTTATTCGCTAATACTGGAGCAAAATGTCATTCCATAACATTCGATGGTGCTCCATGCAACTTATCCATGTGTACATCATTGGGAGCAAATTTTAACTATTATTCACCAGATTTTAAACCATGGATAACTGTAAACAATGAAATAATTTATATTTTTTGGGATGCAGCTCACATGCTTAAGTTGGTAAGGAATACCTTAGGCGACAAAAAGATTCTTATCAATGACAAAAATGAAGAGATACAATGGAGCCATATAGTACAATTACTGGAAGTTCAAGAATCCAAAGGTCTGCACGCTGCAAATAAATTTAAAAAAAATCATATTAGATATTACGAGAACAAGATGAATGTCCGTTTAGCTGCGCAAACTTTGAGCTCAAGTGTCAGTTCAAGTTTAAAGTTTTGCGAACAACTAAACGTTTTAAAGGGAACAAAGGCTACATCTGAGTTTTGTGAAATTTTTAATGATGCCTTTGATATTACAAATTGTCGAAACAAATTAGCAAAAGGGAATTACTACATTGCAATCAACGATAATACTTTACCCAGAATAGAATCATTTTTGGAAAAATTCAAATTGTATGTTGAACAACTGAGGTATGAGAGAAAAATCCATGAACTTGAAGGTGAAAGTGTGTTAAAAAGTCAAAGAAAAACCGGATTTTTAGGCTTTATTATATGTATTTCTAATCTTATTAATTTGTTTCATTTGGTTAAATGTTATGGTATGACTTACTTACTAAGTTATAAATTAAGTCAGTATCACGTAGAAGTATTTTTTAGCACTATGAGAAGCCGTGGAGGATATAATAACAATCCCAATGCGATTCAATTTCGCACAGCATACAAACGTCTACTTGTACGGCATGAAATAAAAGGATCGGAGTTTGGCAATTGTTCTCCACTTGAATGTGCCAGCATCTTATTTGTTGGTACTAGTTCTCGAAAAGACGCAGATGCAATTTGTGACATACATTGTGACGAAAATGAAGAGGTCTGTTTATTTAATGAATTTGACCATGATTATTATGAAAGATTACCGATTCTAGAAGAATATGTAGTTGATATAGTAAAATATACTTCTGGCTTTATTGTGAAAAAAATCAAGAGTAAAAAAAATCTTTGTGACATATGTGATTCACATTTAACATCAAATGAAGATGTAGATACATCAGTATTATTAGAAATTAAAACAAAAGGAAAGCTAATGAAAGCATCAGCTGATGTTCACAAAATATGTCTAACAGCAGAATTTAGACTTCACACAAACATTTTGCTGAAAGACAAAAACGTAAAACAAAAACTTTGTATTAAAACAATGAACGAAATAGGTATGGATTCATCCATTTTCAACACTCAAATAATGCTTAACCATATACTGACCCAGAATATATTTGACAATCATCGGACTCAACTAATTAAGCTTATTATAGAGCATTACATTACTTTAAGGATGCATCACTATGTTAAACAGCACAGCCAGGCAACAACTGGGAAAAATATTAGAAGAAAATATACTAAATTAATTTTATTTAAAAACCAATAGCCATTAGCCACTATGGTCTGTGACCACTATTCCATGTTTAAATTTATTATGGTGAATAAGATGAATATAGAAATGTTTTTAATTACTTTATTGTATAGAATTTATTGTACTTATTAATATTTATGCATACCTATTGTATTTTAATTTTTAATATTTAATTTCAACCGTGGACAAATTCACGTAAACAGTAAAATATACGTAATGTCGTAATCACTAATCACGTATCATATTTTTATTATAACGATTACGCATGCGCAGTAGGTGGCGCATGCACAATAGATTTCGGTCACCTTAATAATGTTGTCTTCAACTCGTTGTACACGTTTATATTGCAGTGGCTCTATCCATAGTATATGATCTAAGGATAAAAAGCGAACGTGTTTGTATATCAGTTATTACATGTTATCATATACGTACGCGACATACATTATCAGTTATTACATGTTATCATATACGTGCGCGACATACATTATCAGTTATCACAAATGTTATCAGCTATCAATAATAAATTTAAACACATAAACATACACATAGATAAAAATATAATTTCAGAAAAAACTTTACATATAATAATTTTAATAATCGATCTACTTTTGTATATAAAATGCCATGAAAATGTCTATTAGTGAAAAGACACATTAATAACCGATTAAAATACCCATTTTAATGAATACACATTATTGACCGATATTAGTACCTTCTGCCGGACGACATTAATAATCAATCTACTTTTGTATATAAAATGCCATTAAAATGCCTATTAGTGAAAAGACACATTAATAACTGATTAAAATACCTATTTTAGTACCTTCTGCCGGACGACATTAATAATCGATCTACTTTTGTATATAAAATACCTATTTCGAAATTCACACGACTGGTGTCGCCAGGATGTCGCTGACTCATAATAGTCGTATATTTATATATATCAATACTATTTGCTTACTCATACATACTTAGAACTCAATTAAATACATTCTAGAAAAAATTTATATTGAAAGGCACTTCCGCCTTATCGACATTAAGAGACATATCCTTATTCAATATTTTTCTATTCACACATGGAAATATTAGTTCTTCATCGCGTACCTGCAGTGCTTATATATCACCGAATGCAGCTGAATTGGTTTAGTCTCCTCCAACACATTTATCGTTCTCTTTCGCTCGCGCCGACTTTAAAATTTTTACAAGTGTTTAAACATTTTATTTTTCCGTTTTCACAATTTAAATATGTTTAAATGTAAAGAGTGTCCGTCGGTTTTCACACGTAAAGATGCTTTAGTCAGACATGGAAAAACTCATACCGGTATTCATTTTCCATGCACTATATGTCAGTCAACATTCACCTACAAAACCAGACTAACCAAACATTTGAAAAATGTTCATGGTATGTATTTACGGTTTATATAATATTATTTATTTTACCTTAATTTATATCTTTATATCTTATATTTTTTTTTTTTCACAAGGTTTTGTTAACGTTAAGGCACATCGTCAGCCCAATGCACAGATTGATCAACCCGCTCGACAGGTTCAGATTGGACCTCAAATATTTGTCCCAGACATCCCGGCCGGTTCGTCAAACGAATTATCAGGGTCATCTGTATGGGAAAATGACATCGATGAAATGAATATGGTTCGGTTATTAGAAAACTTAGAAAAGGACGAGGAAAAATCTAGAAAAAGCAAACGTATGAGAATGAACGCTACAACATCAGAATTTAGAGAAGTTGCTTCAGTATTCAACGGTTTAAGTAAAAATTTTTTTAAAAAAAATATTGAAAACATTCTGGATTATAGAGTATTTTTAGAACAGTCAAGGTTTAGTATTAGGGATTTACTTTTTAATTCTACACAACAAGGTCCAATAAAATATAGTATTAAAGTAGAGTCAACATATGAGATTCCCAATACAGACGTGAGAGAAAATAGGGCATTTAAAACAAAATGTAGATCACTGTTTTTAGACACTGATATAAATAATAGTTTAGACGAAGATTTTATCAAAATTATACAGGAGGAGAATGATATGATGTTGAAAGGAAGCGGCTTTTCATTAGTTAGTATTGATGGTATTTTAATCAATATTAATAAATACTCGCCATTGGGAGGTTCTTCTTATATACCACTACCCGAATGTCTAGAAAGGAAAAAAGCGACAATCAACGTACAAAATACAGACAATAAATGTTTTAAATATAGCATCTTGGCCAAACTCGTCAACCCCGTAAATAATTTTCGAATAGGATCTAATTACACCGAAGTAGAAAACAGCTACAATTTTTCAAATTTAAATTTCCCCGTTACGCTAAACGATGTTGGAAAATTTGAAAATAAAAATCCAGGAGTATCAGTTAATATATATAGTATAAAACAAGGGAAGCTTACGTATAAAAATAATATTAACATTAAAAACATTTCTCGCAAAAACCGATTCAAAACAAAATCACAACAAACTTTAATATTTCCTGTAAAAGTATGTGAAGAAGAATTAGATGACCACCATGACTTGTTATTATTTGGAGATGGAACGGGGTAACAACATTACTGTCGTGTTACAAATTTATCAAAATTAGTCGGTGCTCAACTATCTCGACACGGACACGCCATGTCAATATGTAAGCGATGTTTTAAAACTTACTCCGGCGTTAACGCTCATCAACGACTTAATGATCATAAGTTAAAATGTATAACAAATAAACTTCTGTTGCCTGTATTGCCACCTCCAAACACTTTTATGAAATTTGAAAACTGGGAGCGTACTCAAAAACATCCTTTCTCGATATATGCTGATTTTGAATGTATACTTGAAAAAAAAACAATGATTTAAATGAAATAAAAAATACCAATATAACACATAATCACGATCTTATGAGTTATTGTTACTATATAAAACCATCCGAGAACATTCCTATAGAACTACTAGAAAAATTCAATATTTCAACAGAACCTGTATTATTTAGAGGTGATTCAAGTTTAAACAAGGGAGAGGTTGCAAAGAAGTTTATGGAGGACATTGTTGAAGTTGGTAGAAACATTGATCGATTATTAAACATAAATATACCGCTTGTAATGACCAATGAAAATAATAAAAAACACAGAGAAGTCGCTGATCATGGAACATGTCCGTTTTGTAAAAGTAAATTTAATAGTAATAACTTACCCGTGCGAGATCACGATCACTTGACCGGAAAGTACAGACAAACGGTGTATTCTATGTGTAACCTAAAAATGCAACGACCTAATTTTGTCCCGTGTTTTTTTGATAACCTTTCCGGATATGATTCACATTTTCTCATCACACAACTAGGCTTTGACACTAAATCTATAAATGTTATACCTAATACCGAAGAGAAGTTGATATCTTTTACTAAATATATTTCAAATTCATTCCAAATACGATTTGTGGATTCTTTCCGATTTATGGCGACTAGCTTGGAAAAACTAGTCAACAATTTGGGAAAAGGAGGAAATTCAAAATTTAGAGAGACAAGGAAAATATTTAGCGATAATGATATTGATCTGGTGACAAGGAAAGGTTTCTATCCGTATGAGTATACGGATAGTTGGGAAAAATTAAACGAAACGACACTTCCACCAAAAGAAAAATTCTACTGTTCTTTGAATGAAACACATATTTCAAATGATGACTATGAACATGTGAAGACAGTTTGGAATCAATTCAACTGTAACACTCTCGGTGAATATAGCGACTGGTACTTGAAAGTTGATGTGATGTTGTTGGTCGACTGCTTCGAAAACTTTAGAGATTTGTGTTTGAAGACGTATGGATTAGATCCAAATTATTATTATACTTCCCCTGGCATGTCATTTGATTGCATGTTGAAATATACGGAAATTAACTTGGAACTTTTGTCCGACTATGACCACATTTTGATGTTTGAGCAAGGTATATATATTTTTTTTTATTTTTTTATTTATTTTTTTAATGTATTTTTTATTTATAGGTATACGAGGTGGATTCACTCATGCAGTGAAACGTTATGCAGAGGCCAATAATATCAAGGTTCCTGACTATGATGCATTGAAACCTGAATCCTGGATTGTTTACTTGGACGCAACCAATCTGTATTTATATTATTGTCAATTTTTAATTAAATAATAATAATAATGTAATATATTTTATAGTTATGGCTGGGCGATGAGTAGATCTATGCCTAAAGATGGATTTGGCTGGTTTAACGATGACTTAAGTGTTGAAAATATTTTTAATTTGTTGGATGGAATGAATGAAACGTCTGAGGTTGGATGGACCTTGGAAGTAGATGTTGAGTACCCTCAATCATTGCATGATGACCACAATGATTTACCATATCTAGCGGAAAGGATAACCCCACCAGGATCAAAAATAAAAAAACTTGTCGCTAATTTACTACATAAAAATAATTATGTTGTACATTACATGGCATTAAAACAGGCCATAAAAGCTGGGTTAATTTTGAAAAAGGTAATGATTGTATTTATTAGTAAATAAAAATAATGTATTTAATTTTTTGTATATTATATAGGTTCATAGAGTTTTAAAATTTAACCAATCACCTTGGCTTGCCATGTATATCGAATTGAACACTAACATGAGGAAAAATGCAGAAAATTATTTTGAAAAAGATTTCTTTAAATTAATGAACAATGCAGTATTTGGTATGAGTTATTTTATAATATTTTTTTATTTATTTTTATAACTGTTTTTTTAAACTTTCAAGGAAAAACAATGGAGAATGTTAGGAACCGAATAAACATGAAGTTAGTGTCAGACGAAAAAAAGTGTGCCAAGTTGATTAATAAAATTACATTTAAAAATATTACAATATATAACAACAACCTTGCAGCAGTACATTTGGATAACGATGAATTAAAATTTGATAAACCTATTTATGTTGGTTTTTCTATTCTCGATGTATCAAAAACCTTAATGTATGATTTCCACTATGGTTCCATGAAACAACACTATGGCAGCTGTATTGAACTTATGTATATGGATACAGGTACCAATTTTTCCTGTGATTAATATTATAATTTTACAATGTATAACAAAAATATATTTATTTCAGATTCGTTTATATATTCAATTAAGACTCATGACTTCTACGATGATTTAAAAAAAAATAGTTTTTTGTTTGAACGTATGGATACTTCAAACTTGCCAATCGATCACCCATGCTATTGTGTTGAAAGAAAAAAATTACCTGGAACGTTTACCGATGAGACAAACGGCCAAGCGATAAGAGAATTTATCGCCTTGCGAGCTAAGTCTTACGCCTATAATTTAGCAGGCGTAGAAAAAATTAAATCAAAAGGAATACGTTATCATGTAGTTAAAAACCATTTTACGATGTCCGATCACAAGAAATGTCTGTTTTGGGATGGTATACCGCCAGAAACAAACGAAACTCGAAATTTAGCTGTTGAGCAGTCAAAACAGTTTGAATTGACAGGATTCACTTCAACAACTAATCAATATACACCTTTTAGAATAAATAAATCACTCAGATCTTTTAAACATGAAATGAAGACTATCTCGTCAGTTAAACTTGCCCTTGATCGTTGTGATGATAAGAGAATAGTATGTGAAGATCAGATCCATACCATAGCCCACGGACACTACCTTATACAGTGAGTTATATTTGTTTTTAGTATTTAATAATATATATTTATCTTTTTTTTTTTTTTTTTTAGAGAGGCTGAAGAAATTGAACGGATAGAAGCAGATTTGGCAGAAATGGTTGGATGATATCGGTTATTAATGAATATTGTAAATTTTTTTCTGTAATTTTTTTATGGAAGTTATGTATATTATTGTATGAAACACGTTAATGTATATAATATTTAGTATAATACTGTATATATAATATATATATATAATTTTTTCTCAGTATGTAAAAATAAAAAAAAACAATGTTAAAATATTATTGTTATATTTTTAAGAATTATTTATAAACCATTTTCTTATAGCAAAAATTTTATAAAATGTACATTGTTTAGGATTAAATTCCGTATGAAAAATACAACAAGGTAAAGTTTCGTTATCACATATTTGATCCAAACGAGGGCAGCCTAAGTCTTCAATGTTGATGAGTGCAACGTGTGGTATATATTCCATAAGAACTTGTTTTTTCTGTTCGCCTTTGATGTAAATGCAAGCGAACTTTAATGAATTTAATATTTTACCGAGTTCTTCATACTCGATATCGCCGTATTTTATAGGCAGTTGATGATAATTACGTTCCAGCCACTTGTTGGTTTTACGACTTTTGTTATCCTCCATCGATTTTGAATGTTTAAAAATCCAGTGTTGGGTCGCCCAAGTTTCTGTGTCTACTATAGACATTTCTTTAATCATATATTTATTTTTCATGCTAAGTACGCATTGCATGTCCAAGATGGCCGAAGACATTATGGCTTATCTTTAGAATAAATTTCAATAGTATTAAGACGATCGAGTATAACAGGTAATATGTTTTTCAGCGCTTCTGTATTTTCTTTGATGTACACTGAAAAAAAAGTCGTTTATTTTATGAATAAAATATGGCAATCATTGATGATTTTAATTGACACAATGTATTTTCTTACTATTCCAATAAAATATTGTTCATTGATGGATAATAATGATGATTAACTTTATAAATTAGTATTCGTGAATATAATTTGTTTTTTTAATCATTTGTACAAAAAATAGTTATTGAAGTAATTATTATTACCATTGAAACCATAAATACATAGTTAATTACTTTAATAAGTTAAATAGTGATACTAATGTATTAATTTATTATATTAATAAACAGTAATAGTATTTTGTAAAAATGTTTTTATGAAATCAATATGTATACGTTTATTGAATTGAATAATATGTTATTTATTAACGTAATGTTGTGTTTCGTTATAATAATCATCAAAATATTCAAAACGATTATTTTCGTAATGAATAATAAAAACAAGCATATTATCATATCTATAAACTCTAGTTGTTGGGATAACGTATATGCTACGATTAAGTCGAAAATTGAATTTATAAACATGATAAACTCAGTGACAGTTATTAATAACTGTTTCGTTTTTTCTTTGGATTAATAAAATAATTTTTTATAATAATGTACACGTTTTTGTTATCAATAACTGAATTGTCATTCCCCGTCACGATTTGTTTATACACTGCACGTGCTAGTGGTTTCTGTACATTTATCTCCCAAAAAAGTTCTGTGCTTCAAAAAGAAGTTTCCAAGTTTCCAAGTTTCCAAAAAAAGTACGTGTGTGGTCATTTTGTGTACTTGTGAAAAAACGTAAGGTAAGAAATACAAATTTATTTATTTTACTATACATTTAAAAAACTAAATGTACTACTGTGCTAGTCCAATTATATTTTATATAATATATAGTGGCATGCGTTGATATTTTTTAAGTTAATAATTTTAAATTATAGAAGATAACCAACCGTCTTGGTATTTATTCAAAATTTCCTTTATAATGTTTCTCTAGAAAGAAGTATTAGACTTAGTTCTTTGACTTTTATTTGAATGCAAAAGTAAAAATATTTATACGTTTTCATGATCAATAACAGGTATCATTTTTGTCAATATACTCTAGACAGGAATAATTTCTAAAATAATTTTGTAAATATTAATGATAATTAGAATTTAGTGGTCAATGGTACAACATTCATTGAACTTGAAACTTGTAAAACAAATGTATTAAACACTAGTTGGCACATAGGTACCGTCAATCATTGTATTGGACTCATACATAATTAAAAATGATGGTATTAAAACTGTAGTGTCTAATGAACATCTAATTAAATTATTTAAAGGCACCTAAACAGATCATTTTTGGCTAATTATCAAAAAAATATAAATTCATAACATTTCAGGATTATCTTTGATAAAAATATTTTTACTGTGTACATCTTTGTTAACTTTCTGTAGGGAGTAATGCAAAATAAATATAATATAAAAAAATATTAAACACATTATTTTTTGGCTAGGCGAGCGCCACTTAGGTAGCTTATAATAACCCTAACGTATGTCACTGTAATATATTATGAATTTATGATATATTGATAAATAGGTAGGGGTGATTGGGTACGATTGGAACAGTTTTACAAAATTATTTATTTCTTCCAAGGTTAAAAATTTTTCTTTAGTTACACTTTTAATCATTAAAATAACCTATAATTAGGTATAATTAAATAATAACCTTAGATCATATACTACATTGTATATGATCTAAGATAATAACATACTTAAAATAAAAATAATACAATTTTGTAAAAAAAAAACATTAACTGTTGAAACTAGGCATTGTTATCTATTTAAAATTATTAAAATATTAATCAAATAATAAATAAATCAACATAAATAAAATAAACCAACATTGTGGAACAACTTATTGCTAGTGTTACAATATACTAGCAACTTATTGCTAGTGTCCCATGTTACAATCGTATCCAGTCTCCCCTACCTACCTTAATACTTGTACTTGTATTGTAAAACCAACAATTTAAATTTATTTTTTTAGCTTTCATTTAAAATACATCGGTTATAATTGTATAATAAAACAGAAATAAAAATGTTATGTTTCAAGTGTAAATCTTCTCATAATGATATTGACAACCTTATTCTTCATTTTAAAAATTCACATAATTTTAATAGTAAATCACCTGTTAGGTGCAATGATTGTGGTCAAATGTTTACACTATGGTCAAGATTTAAAAGACATGTGATTCGGCACCATCAGTCTAATAATCAGAATGATTTAATTAATGACAATGTCAATGTAGATGAGTTTACGAATAGCACTGGCCCCTTGCCTGTAAATAGTAATATTCCTATAACATCAACAACTCTCATTAACCTTAAAGTGTCAGATACTTCTCAATCCAATGAGTTTAAATCCAGTGCATGCACTGATACTTATGTGAATGATGATACAATAGAGACTCCACACAACAAATTCAATTTAGATTACCATTTAAAAACAAATATTAATAAGGCGTTAACATTTACTCTTTTTCTTCACAATAATAATAATTTTTCTAGAAAAGATGTGCTAGAAGTTCAAGAACAAGTAAATCAATATATAATAAAGCCACTATTAGATACTTTCATAAATTTTGCTAAATCCAATTTTCAAAATGAACAGCCTTATTCTTTGTATAACAATTTTTCTAGTTTAGTGTCAAACCTACGTAATCCTTTTAAACCATTTGATTCTGATTATAAACTCTATAGTTTCTTAAAAAATGAAGGATATGCAACAAATTTTAAAGAGGTGACAATTAATGATCAATTAATGACAGCCCATCGATCCGGAGAACTACAAAACAGACAAATAACAACCAAAGGTATTTTGATGCCATTAAAATTCCAATTCAAAACATTTTTTTAAGTAAATAAATTAATTAGCCCTACACTTAATTACATTACATCTTTAAAACAAAATAATGTTAGGCTAACTAATTTTGTACAAGGTGAACTATGGAGAGAAAAAATGAAACTATACCCAGAAAAAACTTTAATACCTTATATTTTATATGTAGATGATTTTGAAATAAACAATCCTCTTGGGTCTAATGCTTCAAAACATTCCATTTGCAACTTATATTACTCATTCCCATGTTTACCAATGGAAGAATCTAGATTGGAAAATATTTTTTATGCTGCTATTACGAAGACATCAGATTTAAAACAATTTGGCAACGAAAAATGTTTTGAATGTCTCATAGATGAGTTAAAAGATTTAGAAATAAATGGAATTGATATTAATGATGGCAATAATGTAACAATCAAAATACATTTTATCTTAGGTTTAGTCGTAGGTGACAATTTAGGATTAAACTGTTTTCTCAATTTCAATAAATCTTTCTCTAGCAGTTATTTTTGCAGGCTTTGTAGAGCTCCAAAAGAAATGACACAGAAATTAAGCTGTGAAAATTCAGAATTAATGCGCACAGAAGAAAACTACCAGTTAGATGTTTTGGATCCCAACTCTAAAGGAGTTGTTAACAAATCCTTACTAAATAATATTCCATCCTTCCACGTAGTCAAAAACTACTATGCTGATATTATGCATGACCTTTTTGAGGGAGTCTGTCATTATAATACCATTCATGTTATCAACTATTTTATTACTTCTATGAAATACTTTGATTTGGATACTTTGAACTCTCGAAAGGAATTTTTCGATTATGGCCCAAAAGAAATTGAGAATATTTCACCCAAAATACAGCTTCACCATCTTAAAAAAAAAAAATTAAAAATGTCTGCTAGGGAAATGATGACTTTCATTATGTATTTTCCTGTTATGATTGGAGATCTCGTTCCTTCAGATGACGTAGTCTGGAAATTTCTTATCAACTTTGTTGAAATCATTGATATTTTACTTTGTTTCGAGATTGATGAGTGTAATATACTGATTTTGGAAAATAAAATTAAAACACATAATTCTGACTATATCACTTTATTTAATGATACATTAAAACCAAAATTTCACAATTTGACTCATTACCCAAATATTATAAGACAATCAGGACCTCTAAGGAAGATTTGGTGTTTCAATTTTGAGCAAAAACATAAACAGTTTAAAGTTTACTCGCATTGTATAACCTCACGAAAAAATATATGTTTAACATTGGCTAAAAAGTATGAGTTAAAATTTGCATATCAAATGTTAAAAGGGACAAGTTTTTTTAATGCTATTACTTCAAATGATAATCATTTGGTAGAGAGTAATTTCAAAAATCTCATTAATAATAAATTACCAAACGTTCATGACGATTCCATCCAATTTTATTCACGAATTTATTTTAAAGGAGTTGAATACAGACAAGGTTGTTATATTTCAGTTTTTAATAAAAATATTTTGTTAAACTTGATACATGAAATTGTAGTAGTAGAACGGAAGCATGTTTTAATTTTTTGTCAACATTTACATAGTGTAAAATTTGATGACCATATACTTGCATATGAAGTAGATCCTTTAAATTTAGGTTCATTTTCAATGATAGCTACAGATGAAATAATTGGACCACCTATTCATTTAATTAGAACTGCAGAAGGCAAAAAAGTTATACGCCTTAAAGAATATTATCGTTGCATTTAGTTTTACATAATATAATAATAATAATAATAATAATATAATAAAAATGTAATAGGTTAGGTTAGGTTATAATATAATATAATTGTAATAGGTACCTACCATTAATAGTAGGTTTTAATAATAATTAAAATAAATAATAATGACGCTAATCTATTTATTTATATACCTGTAGTATTAATTTTTCTTAATTCAATTTGTTTGTATTTAAAATTACATAATATTATAAATTCAATTATAACCGTTAGAAGAATGGATGAAGTGGAAATTGAGAGAACTTTGGAAGTTATTGATGATGAAATTATGAATGCATTTTTGGATGCACAATCCCAAATGATGCTTCATTCTCAAGTTGAGCTAAACGATGAAGGTACTGATACAACCAACTCTAAAAATGAATTCATTATCATGGACATTTCTCAGTCAAATCATGCAAATATAGAGATATTAACCTCCGAAGAAGTAAAACCAGAAGAGGTAGAACTTCGATCATTGCTATCTCAATGGAATCTCAATGAGTTGATTGATGCGTGCATTGGTAAACCAATTTTTTTTTTAAATTTCATATAGAAGCATATTAACAGTAACATAATTAATAACTTATATGAATGGTTTACAGCTAAGAGAGTTTTTATCAATATTTTGAAAATTATAAAAGGTCACCACATCGAACGTCTGCTAAAAGGTTTTGATCTGGGGACACAAATTCTGTTTGAGAATAAATTAGAAGAATGGCGTGAATCAATTGGGATTCCAATGAGTCCAGTTTATCTGGATTTTCAAGGCACATCATCCAGTTCTAGTTCTTCAAACACATCAAACACAAATACACCGTCAAGATTTTCGCCCTATCAAAAATCCATACCATACCAAAGATCTACACCCAGCCTTGATAACTCATGCACAATTGTTCTGAGTGACATCCTCAATGAAACATCTAGAGGGAAGGGTCTTGTCGAGTTATACAACAAGTTTTCAAATTTCCACGAAGATCAAAGATCTATTCTCATATCTTTGATTGCACAATATTATGAAGAGAAGGGTGTCAATATGTCTCTAGCTGCCAGTTATCAGTTAGAACAACAAATTCTGGAAAGGTTTCCATCAGAAAAATTGGTAATATGCTATCATTAATATTAATATTATTTTAATTTTAATTAATCAATATCCAAACAGTAAAATACTGGAATTTTACAGGAATATTACAGAACGTCAAAGAGAGGAAAACTTTACAACAAGTTTTATAATCTGACAACATCGTTCAAAGTGGTATCTGGACCACTCGGACTCTCCACTGAAAAGAAATCATCTGTTAATTCAGAAAAGTTTAGCAGACATTTAAAACATTTTGGTATAATATTTTTTTTTAATTTTTATTATTACTTACTGTATAAATAATTTTTTTTCAGAGCCAGAAAATGATGCAGAAAGCTGCCTTAAAGCGTTGAAATTTGACAATTTGAGCTCGATTGAATTTGATTACACGTGGAAAGCATGTAGTCAGTTTCGTCTAGAATATATTAAAAATAATACCACAAAAGACTTAATGAAAAAATGGCCATTTTACAAACAACCTAGTGGTTATCGCCTGGTATGTTTTATTTTTAACACATACGTTTTTGTATTTAAATAATATTTATAATTTTGTAGATCGACATGGACTTTGAGACAGCGTTTAGTCAAGGTGATACTCTTCTTGAGAAATGGGAACGGTCTTTCAATTCCATCATATCTTTTCTATCAAAAGAAAACCATATTAAAGATAGGAATGTAAAAAAACTTATTGACTCATTAAATACTGATATTGGAATATCGGAGAGTAAGTTAAAATCATATTTTTAAATAATTTTTGCAATTAGTATAATATGTTTTATGAATGTTTTAGATGGACGCGATGCTGCTTTGATTTGGGCATTGCATGGGTATTTTGTTCCAACCAATAAAATAATTCGAATCGATCCAAAAACAAATAAGAAGGTAACAACAAAATTCACCATAAAAGATTCACAAGAATCTGTAATTTTTGTCGGGGAAACACAACAAGCAATAGAAGATCACATCGAACATATTCGAAAAACCAAAATTTCAGTTCAGCCTTCACTCTACTGCGTTGGGGAAGATATATTTACTGTAAAGATATATTCATTCACATTGAGGGAGTGCGTTATAATTTTAAAAGCGCTTTAAAAGCATTAGATACTTGTTTTAAATCAATGTATCTTTTTGACATGCAATTTCCAGAAGAATCAAATATGTTTTACACATTTTTTGAATGTTTTTTTTATAACTTTAAAGGCACCAGAAGTTATTCTAAAGTTCATATTCTATTAGAATACTTGCAAAAAAAATCTTTTTAATGTACCTATTTTCTATTTTTAAAATTTTAATATTAACTAAATTTCAGTATAATTTTATAACAATTCAAAAAGATACTGGAAGAGTGCAATTTTGTTATGTATAAATACTTTTATTATTATATTACAATAGGTATTCGGTTACATTATTATTTTATGTTTATTATTAATATTATAATTATAAAACTAGGTATATTAAACAATATAAATCTGTTTAATTTTATTTCATCACAATGAGTTACTATCTTTTTAATGTACCTATTTTCTATTTTAAAAATTGGAATATTAACTACATTTCAATATTGTTTTATAACAATTTAAAAAGATACTGGAAGAGTGCAATTTTGTTATGTATAAGTACTTTTATTACTATATTACAATAGGTATTTTGTTACATTATTATTTTATGCTTATTATTAATATTATATAATTATAAAACTATATTAAACAATATAAATCTGTTTAATTTTATTTCATCACAATTATTTACAAACCTTCTTCTTTTTGGTTAGCTTTTTTTAACACTTATAGGTAACCTTATATATATATATATATATATATATATTATATAGGGTAAATTAATAATTTGTTTAATAAATTATTACATATTATATTTCTATAATATAATTCTTAATTAATTATTAACTAATTATTTAGTTCAACGATAGTAATTTTTAACAGTAACTAAATTTACTGTAAAGCAAAATTAATTAGGTATATTATAAAAATATATTTATTAAATTAATAATTTAAATTAATTTATGCAATAATATGGTTTTTTATAAATAAATATTGCATCCATTAAATTAATAATTTAAATTAATTTATACAATTATATAGTTTTTTATAAATAAATATTCCATTCATTAATTCAACAACACCTATCAATTGAATCAACTACAACTATTTATTGATATAATTATCTGTAACATTGAATCAAGAATTCATACATATCAAATAAATAACCAGGCTTTACCAGTATGATAAAATGTATTGCTAATAAAATTAACTTCGAACGTTATATTAATAATTAGAATTTTAATATTAATAAACATAAATTATAAATAAAATAAAACCCTTTTTATTAATTAAACGTTCCGATACATAAAATATGTTGTTTATAAACATTAGATGATTATATCAATTACCGTTTTCATCGGAGATATTTTGATGTCTAAATTTATTAATCCAATGTACTTTTTTTTTAATAATACGTCCTTTTTTCGTTCAGTGATATTGTAATGATACTTCACCTCTTGTCATATGCTCAGTTATTTCCACACACGTTGATTGTATTCTTTCTACTTGTTCTTCTTGAATTTGTATGGATTTATGATTTTCTTCGAGTAAACGCTCAAATTTTTCGAGCTTATTCGAAAACGATTTAACAATTTGTTCGAGATTTACTAAAAATTTATTAGTTTCACTAGACTGAGAACTACCGAACACGTTCATGTCTGTAGCTAGACTGACACTATTTTCTAATGTCACCTGTATTTATCCAACTATTGTGTGTATTATCAAACCCTAGCCATTTGACAAAAATTGTGTCCCCCTTCTTACGGATAATTTTCTCTACTAAATAGTCATTCGGATAGTTTGTTTTCAATATTTCCTCTGAATAAAAACAACCAGCAATTGGTTTTCCAGTATAATCTTGTAGCTGATAAGTAGTAGGTAATGTTTCGTTAATTTTAACAATTTTAAATATTTCTGTAGACCAGCTCGGCAAATAACCTTTTGCAAATACACCTTTATATGTGCTTATACGAACGTTATCACCAACGTTAAATTTAATTTTTCGATTAATAATTTTTCGTTGCTTTATTTCCACTGACGTAGGATTCGCATCAGCTTGTACAGGCGTCATTCCTAGAGTTCTATGTTTTGAATTATTATATTCGTTAATCAATGAAGGTAAAATAGAAATCCACTCGTGCGAGCCACGTGCCGTAAACTCTCTAAACATTTTTTCTTTCAAAGTGCGGTTGAAACGTTCTACAATACACGCTTTCATAGTACTATAAGTCGAATATTTATGTATGTTGTGTTTTTTCATCAAGGCATCAAATGTTGAGTTGTAAAATTCTTTACCATTATCAATCTGCAATAGTTTTGGTGTGCGTTTAATCAGTATTTTAGACATTGCGTTTGAAACTTCTTTTGCAGTTTTGGATTTTAATGGTGTCGCCCATGCAAATTTAGTAAAACAATCAATGACACATAGAATATATTTATAGCCTTTATTTTTTTTCGAATATGGTATCATTTCGACCAAGTCAGCTTGCCATAGATCGTTTTTACCATACACATTAACTCTACGCCTTGTATAATTTTTTCTCGCTGGTTTGTGTAATTCGACTGAGATTTCACGTTTAGACATTTGGAATATGTTTTATTATCCCTGCTTCACGCAATTCTTCGAAAATCGACAGTATTTCATTTGAAACTCCTGAATTACCAGCTGCTTTTGACGCCAATAGTAACTTCAATCTTTCGACTAGCTCATTAGGATCGTTCCAATATACTAAATTATGTTTTTGTAATTTAACTGACAGTCCAGCGCCCGATGGAAATAGATTTTGGATTAAATCCGAGTATTTATTTCCACCTCTTTTAATTTTTGTTCCGTCTGCTGTCAAATGAGCTGACGTTTGAGTTAATATTGATTTATATGTTTTTAAATCATTTTTCGTGTAAAATTTTGGAGATTTTGAAAATATTAAATTACCAAGTCCTTGTGTTAGTGGATATGACATATCTTCAATAGTTAACGTATTATCAACGAGTTTAATTTCTTTTTTACCTAAGTGTACACTTCCATTTGTTTGTATTTTAGGACCATACTTTAGGTCTTGTCTATATCGTACGACTTAAACAAATCGTTAAAAGCTAGCGGATTATATGCTTCAAAATATTTAGAATCTTGATTATCATTGTCTTTTCCAAGTTCCGTATGTGGACCTTGAAATGTTGATGGATCGAAACGTTTTATTTTTTCTAATGGTTCGATAATCGGACTTAATGTTTCCGATACTAATGAATGAATATCTGCTTTTCCTTGTTTTAATGCGGTATACTTACGTTTAATATTTTCTTTGGCTTTAATTAGTTCTCCAAGTACTTCACCACTGGCAGCCATGACTGTGAATGAAGCATTTCCACAATGACAACACTTTATATAACGATGAATGTGTCAAATCCATGACGATATCGACCATTGTCACGTTCACAGTCTTTGTTTATGACGATAAACTCAAATCTCCCCAGACGCCAACACAAAGTGCAAAAGTCCTTAAACTCTGAATATGACATGTCGCCAGAGCAATGTTCATTGTATACATGCTTTAAATTAGTTTCATCTTGTTTGAATAATACAATAAAATTAGCGTTATCACGCAAAAGTTGTTTTGGTACTTTTGAATAACTCTGAGCCAGATAGAAAACATCGACTAAATTATGACGACCTCTGGAGAAGTAAGTTCTCGCAATCTTTTGGTTTTCAGTAATAATATCGTCGAAAATAAACACAGAGTTTGGTAAAGCTTTCTCAGGTTCAATAACTTGTTCGTTTTCATAGAATGTAAATAATTTTATACCATCAATAACTGATAATATATCACTTAGCATTTTATATTTGGGTTGATCCAATGTTTTTGAATATATGTATACATTGTGAAATCTTATCCCGTTTATATTGGTTAATAACGCAAATATTAAATTCGTTTTTCCACAGCCTGAAGGACCGACGATGAGTGCACGTATCGTATTAGGTAGAATGGTCAATGTCTTTGTTTCATAAACGTTGTAGGTGGATCCACGTTTTCAACCGTGAGTTGTACATCTTGTTTGACGAATTTCATTATAAATATCTTTGTAACGATGAGAATGTAATCAGTACACAATGTCACCCGCTCGAAGAAGCAACAAGAATAAAGGTGATCAACACGCTTATAAACAAATTACCAATCGAGCTTCACGTGCCTGGTATATTATATTATATATCTGATAATATTATATTTTCTAATAATTTTATATTTTAGGTTATCAATACTGTGGCCCTGGTACAAAATTAGGAAAACGATTAGCACGCGGTGATAAAGGTATAAACCCACTGGATTCTGCTTGTAGAGACCATGACATTGCGTACGATCAGAGTAACTCTATCACAGATCGTAACAAAGCTGATTATATATTAGAGCAGCGAGCCTGGGATAGGTTCAAATCAAAAGATTCAGGCTTAAAAGAAAAAGCTGTGGCTTGGGGTGTGACTACCGCCATGAAAGCAAAACGAAAAATCGGTGGCGGTTGTGGTTTTAAAGCAGCACTTAAAGCCACTAAAAATGTTATAAAGAAAAATGTCGGTGAAAAAAACTTGATGAAATTGACTAAAAAATGTGTAGCCGTCGCACGAAAAACATTCAAAACTAAGAAGACGAAAGTTCCACGAACAATAAATATCCCGAAAAAAGGCGGTGTGCTACCACTCATACCGATTTTCGCCGGGTTGTCAGCTCTGGGAGCCCTGACTGGCGGCGTAGCCAACGTTGTGAAGGTTGCTAATGAGTTTAATAGAAACACTCCATCGCATTTAGGCAAAGGGCTATATCTCACTCCGTATAAAGGCAACTCATACAAAATAGAAACACCACAAAAAAGTGGTGGGGGTGTAAAAGCGAAAAAATATAGAAAATCAAAAAACTAATAGCCACGTTACCCAGTAGAGCGTTGTACGATTACGAACTTATAAAATATGCTCGCATGATGAAAATACCTCATTTCATCGGCGTTTTTACCAGAGATAGGTTATCTATACGTCCTAAACGATTAGAATCAGCGATTATCAACTTGCATACAGAAAACAGTACTGGAACGCATTGGGTAGCGTATAGAAAAATCGGAAAAAAAGTCGAATATTACGACAGTTTTGGGAATTTACCAACTCCAATAGATAATACAAAAATATTTTCACGGATGCGACATACGTTTCAATTACGGCAGAGAGCAGAAATATAATACTACAAACTGCGGGCACTTGTGTTTAAAATTTTTATCATGTTCACATTAACGTTAAACGGAAACTCGAGTGAGTTGTCATGCGAAATCTTTCCACCGTTGGAAGTAGAAAATACTGAACAGATATGTATTTTAAGCTTACAGACAAATAATTCTATACCAAACATAGAACCTGGTTGCAATACTATAGGGTTTCGTAATATAATCAATCATAATGAGTACGTTATTATACCTACGGGGACGTATGAGTTGGATCAGTTAGAGTCTATCATACAAAAAATGATGCCCGACTATGTCAGTATGTTTGAATTAAAAGCAAACAGCAGAAAATTAAAGTGTATGATATCGTGCAGCCATGATGTTGATTTAGGAGTTGAGAATAGCATAGCGAAATTGCTAGGTTTTAGAAATGTATTATACACTACTGGTGCTACTCACGAATCTGAAAATATTGTCAACATAATGAAAATAAACTGTATAAAAGTAGTGTAATTTAATCACCGGCTCATTCTGTGATGGAGCACCGAGCCAGATCATACACGAGCTTTATCCTACTGTACCTGCGGGGTATAAAATCGTCGAGGTACCTAGGCATCCAGTTTTTTATGACCTCAACACGACTTCAATAACTAAAATAAATATCGTGCTAAAAGATCAGAACGATTGTCTAATTAATCTGCGTGGTGAACCGATAACAATTCGTTTACAAATAACGCGTGGATATGGCACTCAAATTTAATATAAAAAGAGCAACAGTCAAAAAACCTATCATTATACCGCCTGCCGTTAAGAAGTCTACATCGCTAGCAGCGAAGAAGTACAAACCGAAAAATATCAAGCTCACAAAAAACAATTTAAATTTTCTTCGCTCTTTACAATGATGGATGACTCATATTTAGACGTGACGGCCGACTATGTCGACGATTGTAAAATAACTCAAAAAAGTTACCATTCGTTTACACCGTATTCAAGCACCGCTCTATCATACAATGAGGAAATTAGAATTAACGTTCAAAACATGGATTCTTACACTTTACCATGTGACAGTTATATTTACATTGAGGGAAAAATAAATAAACCTGCCGATGCAGTTGGAGAAGTTCGATTTTCGAACAACGGATTAGCATTTTTATTCTCCGAGATGCGATATGAAATAAACGGGATAGAAAAACAGAAATTGAAATCACCTGGAGTGTCATCATGTTTGAAAGCATACTGCTCGTACACTCCAAACGACTTGAATGCGCTAGAGAACGCGGCTTGGGACTCGGCAATGGATAGTGAAGATAATAAAAATTTTATGACCCATAATATATTTTCCGGATGTATTCCTTTAAAACACGTATTCGGGTTTTGTGAAGATTATAAAAAAATATAACTCAATTGCAATCAGCAACTGATTTTAAATCGCGCGTCTACCGATCTCGATGCGATACATGTTGTGGGCGAAGGCGCAACCGCAGCCGTTGACAAAAATAAAAAAATTACAATCGAACTGACTAAGGTGGTTTGGAAGATGCCAATTATCAAAGTCAGTGATAAAGAAAAATTAAAGTTATTGAAAGTATTAGATTCTCGTAAAACGTTATCGTGTGCGTTCAGAACCTGGGATCTATGCGAGTATCCCGTGCTCCCTAGAAACACTTCTCATTCGTGGACTGTAAAGTCTAGCAGCTTATTGGAAAAACCAAGATTTGTTTTGTTTGGATTACAAACAAGTAGAAAAAACAATATCGAAAATGACGCTGGGTGATTTGATCACTGTCAAATAAAAAATCTTAAGGTACACTTAAACTCTGAAGTGTATCCATATGAAGACTTTCGGGCTGATTTTAAAATAATACCACCAGCATACTCTACAAAGCTTATACAGACTTTCAAAAATTGTATTACGAAAGAGATTATTGTGAACCATTATTATCAAAACATATTTTTCAAAACTATGTTCCAATCGTCGTAGTTGATTTGTCGTACCAGAATGATAACGTGAAATCATCGAGCGTGGACCTACGAATAGACTTTGAAACGGACACAGTTATTCCAGAAAAGACTGCAGCTTATTGTTTAATACTACATGATCAGATCATAACTTACAATCCGTTTAGTGGAGATGTTAGAAAATTGTAAACCTTGTATATTATAACTCTTATAATTTTTTTTTTTTTTATACTTTATAAATACCTTATAATTATTTTTATACCTTGTAAATATTATAACCTTATGATAAATAAAAAAAACTTGTTTTTAATATCACGCTTGTTTTTATTTTACACACATAAAAATATTAAACAATATCATTCAAAAAGAGTTTACGTTTTGCGTTCCGTTTTTTCGTGGGCTTGCCGCCTAGAATAGATAGCGAGTGGTTGAAATACGATGGATCGTCAACAGTAGGGCTCGTTGGTGGACTGCCAGGAACAGGCTATACAAATAATAATTTGTTAATATATATATTTATCATAAAAATCAAATGTGAGTATTACCAATGGTTTGGTTGGTGCCCACGTCGCCTGCGTAGGATTCAATACCGTACATGTTGATAACAATTCTCTGATACCCCTTTCTTCGTCAGCTCCCTATAAAAATTAAAATTATTAATACTTAAATTATTTCAATATATATAAGTTATAAATTACCCTTGCTTGTGAAAGGTCGTCTTCATCATACATTGGAGACATAATCGAGTATTGAGGCGGCGAAATGAGCCTCATTTCAGATACGGTGAATAACTATAAAATAATTACACATTAAATATTTTACAAGTGATATAAATTAAAGGTTTACCTCAGTATTTTCCGCTCTCCGTCGTTGTACCCATTGTTCAGCTAGTTGACTTGTTGCCAACATTTTCAGCTGGCTAACAAAGTTTATATCATTTTTTGCAATTACACTTTCGTCACGTACATTTTTAATAAATGAGATAATTTCTTCGTCTGTTCTAGGCGGGGATTCCATTTTGGTGAATTCTTGGGCGATATAGTTTAAAAACGTATCAAACTGTTGTAAGACAACTGGTTTTGCTACATTTGATTTTCGTGAAACTGATTCATAAATACACCACTCCAAAAATTGCAACTGTATTAGGTCCGCACGATTTAATAGTACACGGCATCCAATTTGATTTTTACACTCTATTACTAATACGTTTTCGCCCATATACACCATACTTGTTAATTCAAATTGATCAGTTTCCAGAAATAATCGCTTCTTCTCATATTTTGGAGGATCCAATATAAACGATAAAATATTCCCCATAAGGGAGAATATTCTTCTTAAAAAATCCGGTGTAATTTTGACGTACCGCGAAGAAGTTATAATAAGAATCATGGTACCTATTGAATTCGTTAGTCGGATCGATGCCAATATGTATAAACTTACGGGCGACAAAGTCCAATGTGTATGACGTAGAATCAATCAGTTCTGCAGGCGGTGTTGGTGGTACATATGTGAAATTCTTCTTTTTGTACACTGCAGTTATGTTTCCAATTGAACCAGCCATGATTAAAAAAAAAAACAATTTTTAAGCACTTCAAAAAATACTTTTAAAGACGGAGCGACTACGTGCACAACGGAGTAACGCAGTAGACGGACTAAAAGACTACCGACTCTTTTAGTCAGGAGTCTCTATAATAGGTAGGGATATTTTTGAATATTAATGGATTTTTTTTCTGGAATGTATTTAATTGAGTTCTAAGTATGTATGAGTAAGCAAATAGTATTGATATATATAAATATACGACTATTATGAGTCAGCGACATCCTGGCGACACCAGTCGTGTGAATTTCGAAATAGGTATTTTATATACAAAAGTAGATCGATTATTAATGTCGTCCGGCAGAAGGTACTAAAATAGGTATTTTAATCAGTTATTAATGTGTCTTTTCACTAATAGTCATTTTAATGGCATTTTATATACAAAAGTAGATTGATTATTAATGTCGTCCGGCAGAAGGTACTAATATCGGTCAATAATGTGTATTCATTAAAATGGGTATTTTAATCGGTTATTAATGTGTTTTTTCACTAATAGACATTTTCATGGCATTTTATATACAAAAGTAGATCGATTATTAAAATTATTATATGTAAAGTTTTTTCTGAAATTATATTTTTATCTATGTGTATGTTTATGTGTTTAAATTTATTATTGATAGCTGATAACATTTGTGATAACTGATAATGTATGTCGCGCACTGGTTGTGGGTTGTGGGTTGTGGTTGTGGGTTGTGGGTTGTGGGTTGTGGGCGGCATATATATTCTACTTAATATCTAATTAGTATTTAAATTATTGTACATTCAATTTGTTTGATGGGTATTTAGTGTTTGTATTATATTTTTTCCTATTACAATTTGTTTAAAATCTTACATGTACCTATTAGCATAATATAAAATACTTGTATACTAGGTATGATCATAGGCGCAAATAAGGGGCTAGGGGCCTTAAAGAATTGTTATAGCACCCCCAAAAACAAATGATTTTACTACATGATACACATTATAAATTACAATGTAATTTCGAAAAAAATATCACTTTTCGCGCGTAACGAATGATTTGATAAATGATAATCGAATTTTGATTGATGCGTCGAGAACCACGTGATCACGCTAATCTAAAGATTAGTTGGTGGGAAATGTGCAGCACTGATGTCTGATAATAAACGGTCGGCGCCTAGGCGGTTGCATTATTATTATATTACGCTCATTCCACGTGGTTTTAATTTGTAACATTGTAACGTTTTAATTGATTGTTTATTTTTTTCGTTGATTGATATTTTCTAATAAATTCATCGTTACTTATCGACGTAATCGTCCGTTGAGAATATACAATGAACAACACTAAAATATACAACATTTTTAATATGAAAGGCAAATCTATTAAAAAAGCTGAATGTGATGACATTGATGGCGAAGTCAAGGTAGATGAACCTGCAGAACTCTCTGAACAAATTAAATGTGATGTTAATATTTTGTTGGATCTTGGAACTTTAGAATCAGGACCTGTAAGACCAATATTAAAGGTCGGTATTTAAAATTCTTATACATACATTTTTATTATATAATAATTATATATTTATATATTATTATATTAATATTATATACGTGATATATATTATATATTATAATAAATTGTACGTGTAACATGTTCCTATATAATAGCTTGACTTGCAGACTGCAGTGCTTCAAATGCTTGCGGTATTTAGATTCTGCTGTTTTTTAAAACTATTTTGTAATTTTTGACTATTTATAGACTTATTCTAAAACTAAATATGGGAAGCAAAATAGATCTTTTTCTGCCTCGTATTTTAATGAATTTAGTTGGTTAGAATATAGCTTAAAACAAGATGCTGTATATTGTTTTGCATGTCGCATATTTGGTGTAGACTCTGGTCATTTAGAACAAACATTTACTACTATTGGCTTTAAAAATTGGAAAAAAAAGTTAACCAAATTAATTTATATGAGTTCCTATAGGCTATAGTAAGTAACTATTTAAATATTATTTATTATGTACCTATCTAGATAAGTGGATGTAAGGATGCAAAAACAAATAAAACCAAATTACAAATACATGCATTAAGTGACCATCATTTGACTGCAATGACTAAATGGTTAGCTTACAATAGTGCACAAAAAACTGGGACTATAGTATCTCAATTGTCAACTGCCAACCAAAAACAAATAAATGAAAATCGTGAATATATAAAATGTTTAATTGAAATTATACTTTATTTCGGACGTCAAGGAATTTCTCTTCGTGGGCACCGAGAAAATGAAGAATCCCTTAATAAAGGTAAATACTAGATTAAAGTATACTAGATACCTATTAAAATTCAGTTTAAGACTATTATTAAGATATTAGTATAAATATATACTAATTTTTAGGAAATTTTAAAGAAATGTGTTATTTAATATCAAAATTTAATCCAGAGTTTGCTAAAAAATTTCAAAACAATTTAACTAACCATACCAGTTGGCTAACACAAAACGATCTTATATGTTTATGTGCTTCAAAAATAAAAGAAACTATTATTAATGAAATAAAAGATGCTGGGATGTTTAGTATCTAATGTGATGAAGCTCGGTAATGAAAAATATTAATCTACCTAATATATAAAAGTTCTTTGTTTATAACATTTGTTTAAAATATTCTAGTTGCCACCACGAAGAACAACTGGCAATATGTATTCGGTACCCAAAAAACTTGAGTGTATGTGAACGATTTGTTGAATTTGTAAACGTTTCTAAAAAACAAGATGCAGATGCTTTAGTTAAAGCTTTACTTAATTTTATCCATACATCCAATTTGAGCGAAGTTCCTATAATAGGACAGTCCTATGATGGTGCTGCAGTTATGTCAGTTTCAGATGGTGGAGTTCAAAGTAAACTGAGGCAAAACCATCCACCAGCATCAAAAGCTATATATATCCATTGTATGGCACATAAATTGAACCTTGTTATAGTTGATATGTGCAAACATTTAAAGGTATACATTTTGAAATATTTTATATTACCTACATTCGAATAATTTGTTACATAATTTATAATTTTGTAGGATGCTAGAAGTTTGTTTAATGGATTGCAGGCTTTGTATGTCCATTTTTCCTATCCAACTACTAGTACCAAATTAATTGAAATGCAAAATAAACTAAATTTAAAAAAAACAAAAATTTGTCAACTGAGTGATACACGTTGGGTTTGCCGATATAAGAGTTGTGAAGCTGTATTAAACAATTTTGAAGCCATTATATGTATTTTAACTGAAGAAATAGAAACTCAAGAATCCAAAGATGTAGCACAAGCTATTGGTATAATTTATTTATTAATATTTCAATAAAATATATAATTATTTTCTACAAGCTAATGTTTTAATTTTTTAGGTGTCTTAGCAACTATGAAAAATGTAAAATTTGTTGTATATTTGTTTATTTTACATGAAGTTCTCAGAATAGTATATTGAGTACTCAGCTTCAAGCAAAATCGGCTACATTAGGAAATTCTGCTAGTTAGTTAAAATAATTATAAGTACTTTAGAAACTAATCGATCAACTTGCCATTTTAATGAGATTTGGGATGGTGTCATAACATTTTGCGATAAACATAATATTTCCACTCGTAAAGATGAACCGAAGAGGCAAAGAAAAGAGCCTACTTTTCTCAAAGGTTTTTATGTTACAATTGCAACTGGAGCTGAGGAAAACAATAGAATAATTGATGAAAGGACATATTGGAAAACAACTGCCTTTTTTCCCATATTAGACACAGTGATTTTCAATATGAAAAGACGGTTTTCAGAAGAAAGTTTCCAAATGGCCACATCTATTGACAAATTGTTGAAAATGGATTTCGAAGGAAGTCATTTTATTATTGACCATTATAAGGTAATATATTGAAAATATGATAATATATAATAATTATTTTAAAATGTAGTTGTATAAAGTATATTTTTTATATTTTGTTTTATTTAGGATGTTTTTAAATTAAATACAGAAAACTTAAAATGTGAAATGACTGTCTTTAAAAATATAATAAAAGAAAACACAGAATTTGAACATATCAAGGAACACCTAAGTAAACAAGTTTTTCCCAACTTGTTTAAAGTTGTTCAAATAGCAATTACATTGCCTGTAAGTTCAGCCGCTGCTGAGAGGTCATTTTCCACAATGCGAAGAATAAACAAGATCTACTATGTCCCAAAACCGGTTTAGCAATTTAAGCATAATTAATATTGAAAAAGATATTGTTGTTGACGTGGAAGAGATTCTTAATACTTTTAGTAAAACCGAAAGGAGAATTAAATTATTGTAATTAGGCTTACTATAAGAATAATAAAAAAAAATTGATGTCAAAAAATAACAATGTGTTGATATAGATATTAGATGATTACCTATGTGGATTTTAATTTAGATGGTAAATAATATATATATATGTTTATGTTTATTTGTAATTCATATTGCAGCAAGGTAAATTTTTTTAGTGGTTTTGTAATAATTTAAAAGCATCATTAAAGTATCAGTATCCTGATCTGAGCTACAGCTTCAGCTCCCCCAGATTTCAAACACTATTTGCGCCTATGGGTATGATCATACCCAGTATCCACCTGCCCCCTGGAGAATTCTTTTAGGTGCCCATACATAAAATATATAAAGGACTTGAAAAACCAATCAAAATATGAACTGTTTCATGTCTGTAATAATATAATCAATGCATTTTAAACACATTTTTACTTTATTATATATATTATAAAATAGTACCTATAGAGTATACTAGGAAGGTTATACCTACCTAGTATTATCCATATAAGTATTATATTCTTTCAAAACTCATATAGGTGGACATTAACTGCTTAAAAACATTTCAACATACTTGTTAATTATTTTCTTATTATCTAACAAAATAAAGAATTAAAGAATTCATAGTAACAACTAACCACTAGGGCTTAACTATTTCCAGTCAATTTGAAAAATGATACGTAAAGTGAAAATCATTTTTCTACTTTCTATGTAAGTATTATTTAGTATCTATAACTGTAATTTTGAATAATAAATTAAATTACTATAGCTACTGTGTAATAAGAAGGATTTAGATACATTTTTGACAAAATATTTATTTATTGTTTAATAGTTATATAAAAAATTAATTAACAAACTTCAGTGCTCTTAGTATAACTATAATTTAAAATTAAGAACCTATTTGATTATTATTAAAATAATTATTTCATTTACATCTCAAATATTATATTATTTATATTTATGTTCAAAAAAGTGATTATAGTAGCTAAAAAAGAGACCAAATGGGTGCACTAAGTCTAACTCATTTTTAACCGAGTTAAGTTAATATGTTTTTCCCTATTATCTTTTAGAGTTAAATGCATTGGTTTTAAACACCTTTATTATATACTTAGCCAGATAGCCTATAATGTTCTTAATGTTGACTTAACTATACTATTAACTAATTTCAAATTAACTTTTCATACCTATAATATTGTAGGATAAAAAAAGACAGAAAAAGTTACTGATGAACAGAAAGTGTTACTAGTCTCACTATTAGAAAACAATCCCCGATTAGTTTCAGGCAAATTTGGTGCTGATTTTAGTTTTGACGACTCTATTAAAAAATGGAAAAGTATAATTTCTGAACTTGAGTCATGTTCAACTGGCCCAAAAGGGAAAAGTGTCGATGACTGGAAACGAGTTAGTACCTAATATTATTTATATTTTACTTTATTTTATATTGTTTTTATTTAATTTTTATATGAATTTAATTTTGTTAAGACATGGTCAGACTTGAAGAGAAATGTTAAAGAAAAGACTGCAAAAATAAGATCTTCTTATAGAGCTACTGGTGGAGGAGAAGCATCAAAAGAAAAATTATCCGAATTGGAAGAAAGAATAGTAGGTATTATCGGAGAAACTATGATTGAAGGACACAAAAGAGTACATGAATTTGGTTCACCTTGCGTTAAAAAAAAAGTAACTGATGACATACTATTGGCATATGCCTATAAGTATATATATATAAGTATTCTTAATTGAATCAAATTTAATGTTTAGGTAATAAACATATGCAACCAACAAGCCGAAGTAATGAATCCAGTAATTCAGATAGATAGTGAAGTAATGTCATTATTATTTAAAATTATTTTTTAATTAAAATATTTGTTACCAACAATGTTTATTTTACCTAGGTTTTTATTTTAAATCGTGAAGATGGAATTGAAAAGGATAGACCAAATAATTCTCTCTATCAACAACCGGTAACCATACAATAATAACGTAATTGTGTATTTTTATTTTTAATAATTATTATGATTTATAGGATATAAGTCATTCTAGCCCAAATATTGAAGATATTTGTGAACCTTTGATTAATAACGAACCAGTGCCAGAAAATGTATTAGTTTTTGATTTCCCAGAGGTATAAAATTATTTTAATACATTAATTAAATTATAATCAATTAATATATTATCATAATCTTTCTAGATGAATGAACAAGAAAACATGATAAGAAAAAAATCAAAACAAGTTAAAAGTGAGTATAATTCGGACGGTAGTCCCAAAATATAAATATAAATTATCAATTAAAATAATATATACTTAATTAATATTTACTATAAATGTTTTTTTTTTTAATTTTTAGATAGTATTTGTGTGTTGATTATTTAATTATTGTTTGAAAAATTAATGTTTTTTCAGAGAAAACAGAAATTGATTATCAAATGTATATGGAGCAAATGTTGCAACTTGAAACGAGAAAGGCTGTTGCGCTAGAGACATTAGTTATAACAGCAACAAATATACTAGAAACACTTAGAAATGATAAATAGTTTTATATATATATATTTTTTTTTCACATAATATGCATTTAGATTAGACATGATATTTTACCTAAATGAAATGAAAAGACTTATTAATATTAATTTATGTTTTAAAACTGTTAAAAGTATTAAATTTTTTATTTTTTTGTTCTAATTATAACATTTTGTATTTTCTTAAAAGTATTATAAAGTATAATTCAGTTAAAATATACTCACTCATTTGTTATAAAAAAAAATAATACAATTTAACCATATACCTTATACATATCAGTAAAAGGTCTGCAAATTTAACGCAATTGATTTACAATTTGACTTCTAATTTGCTGTCCTAGTCTATGAAAAGAATTACGCCCTCTGCCAATTTCCTCATTTACATTCATTGGAATTGGTATTTCATGTTCAATATCAAGTTCTTCATGTAAATCTAAATCAGCCAAATTTGCTTGTTTACACATGTTATGAAACATGCGATTGTTATTAATGAGACAAATTGTGGACGATAATGTAACATGCGATGCTTAATTAAACAACGGAAACGTCCTTTCAGCTGCCCATTAACTCTTTCTATAATGGACCTAGTCTTTTTGTGGATTCTATTGTAATTTTCTTCTTTTGAATGTGGTTGAATTTCATTTTCTTGGAAAGGTACCATAAGAAATGGCTCTAATGGATAATCTTTATCTCCTAACAGCCAAGACTTAAAAGTTCCTTCTTCATATTTGTCTTTTAAATAATTCCTTATTTCACTATTTTTCCAAATAAATGAGTCATGTGTCGATCCCGGGAATTTAGAATTTACATTTATTATTCGACATGAGGCATCACAAATCAATTGAACGTTAATAGAATGTTCATTTTTCCGGTTGACATACATATATTCTCTATGAATAGGATCATCAGGTACTGACGCAATATAAATGTGGGTGCAATCAATGCACCCTACAACACCGTGTATATGATATTTTTCATAAAATTGAGCTCTTATTAAAGGAATTTCATCATCAGATGGAAACTGAATCCATTGGTGATCCAGATTTGTAACAATTGCTTCAGTAACTATGTGTACACAGTTACTAACACTTTTTTGGCATACTGCTAATGTTAAATCTTGTGCTACTGACATCTGATAGCTACCTTGAGCATAAAATCTCAAAGCTACAAGAACTCTAACTTCAGGACTCAATGATGACTTTCTATTTTGTATTGGTAAAAAAGGCATTAAATCATTTACTAAATTTCTTACTAATGTTTTAGTTAATCTGAATAATATCACAAATTGATTTTATGGAAGATCAAATGGATCAATCCTATGTTTTATTGGTTTTTGTATTCTAAAAATGTATACATACTTTAGATTAATTACTAATTTGTAATACTTTTATTAAACATATATTATGCTATGTGGGTGGATCCGATATCTTCTATGGAAAACACACAAATAATGAATCGTACTTTAAACTTTAGAAAATAATTTCTTCAACGAACTAAGAACGTTTACTAAATTATGTAGATTATACCCATAGTTAGTAGGCTATTTAGGTATTAGAAAGGTAATAGGCAGTACTTGGGTAAATAATTAGATTAATGTGATTTATAAACAAATCAGTTTTAAAAAGTTTTTGAGTAAATGTATTTAAATACTTAAATACAGATACAAATACATCCATTCAGAAAATATTTAGAATAATTTTTAAATTAAGTATCTATTTGACAGTCTTGTAAACAATACTTTTAAAATTGTATTTAAATACAGATACAAATACATCCATTCAGAAAATATTTAAAATACATGTATAGTATTTAGAATACTTTTAAATTGTATTTAAATACAGATACAAATAAGTACATCCATTCAGAAAGTATTTCAAATACATTTAAAATACTTTTAAGAAAAAGTATTTCATTTCAAATACAAATACTTGGCATACCTATATTTAAATACTTTTTTCATTTTACTATTTAAATATATGCCAAGTAAGTGTATTTCTTAAATAGGTAGTTTTTTAATAGATGTATTCGTCACTGTATTTAAATACCTACAATTCCAAAAGTATTTTTTACAAGACTGAAAAAAAAATGAGAAAATATGAGAGATTTTATATTGCCTAATTGGAAAAACAATTATGGTTAAGTACCTACCTATTTATATTCAATTGTAATAGTTAATAAATAATAATTAGGTATCTAAAAAACATAACTATACCTAAGTCTCCGATTTATTTGTTGGATATGGATTCCAAGTAGGATTACATCCATTTTTTTTGAGTACCTATGCGATGAGCCGATGAATGATTATTAAATTAATTATCATTTAATATTAATATAATTATTAATCACACTCTCATAAAATCATAACACACTCATAATTGAAGGGGTGAGTGGATAAAGGTGTTAAGTGTCATTTTTAGGGTTCCGTACTTCAAAAGAAAAAAACGGAACCCTTATAACATCACTTTGTTGTCCGTCCGTCCGTCCGTCTGTCAAGAGCGTTTTTCTCAGGAACGCGTGGAGGTATCAAACTGAAATTTGTATATGATACTCAGGTCTACTGTCCCTGGAAGCTGTAGAAAAATCAACCTTCTAAGCCAACGCAATCAAAAGATACAGCCATTTAGGCCGCAAATTTCCGCAAATTTTCGAAACTCGCACGGGAATCAAAACCTACAGGGTACTTCCCGTGAACTTAGAATCTTGAAATTTCGTACGAAGTCACGTCATATAGTACAGATATAGGAAAAATTACGAAAACCGTAAATTTTTAGTTTCATCATATAAAAAAAAATATTTTTGAAAAATATTTTTGACAATTTTGAAAATTTCAAGTTACTACTCCTTATCTCATGAACGCGTTGAGGTATTAAATTAAAATTCATATTAAATACTTAAGTCTATAATACCTTTAAACTGTAACAAAATCAAACTTTTATGTCAACGCAATCGAAAGAAATAATAACAATTTAAGCCGCATATTTTCAAACTCGCGACTACTTGCGAGGGAATTAAAACCTTCTCTGTAAACGATATTTGATGTTTATTGAAAAAATACAGCCGTGAAATCGTATCCAAGGATACTTCCAATTCTATTTAGCCAGCCTATACCTATAATAATAAGTAAATAATAAGTAATAATAAGTAAAACACCTTGTCCTTGTGTATGCGTAAATGCGTAGTATATTTTACGACTTCATTTTATTTCAATACACTTCGATACTTATAAAAAACCGTACATAAACTTTGTATGTGTACGTATACGAAGACGCTTATATTATTCAAAAATAATAAGTAAAACACCTTGTGTATGCGTAAACGTTTAAGACATATCACAACTTTACAGCATGTGCCGAATACTACAATAATAAATAAAACACTTGACTAATAAGTTTACGTATTTATTTACTATATATAATTTAACTTGGGAAAGCCTGTGTGCGTCGTCGATTATTGCGGCAAGCGTTATAATAGAATCATAAATGACACATGCGACCGTGTTATTTTAAAATCGAAATTAATAATATAATGTGTTACCGATAATGTGTTACCGATAAGGTTTTGAGTATCCGAGACATATCTATATAATATCTGCTCGTCGTTCGGTTTATTTTCGGTCTGGTCGGCGGCGCGGCGGTGCACGGTGTCGGCAACGGTGCGCGGTGTCGGCGGCGGTGACACGGAAGGGGAAATTTAGGCGGCTACGGTATGGCCGTGGAGCGAGCAGCAGCCGTGCGTCATTCGCACGAGCGCCCAGATTAGAGATGGTAAACTGCGATTTTTTTTCAGTAGCAGTAACAGTTGCTACTGCTATTAAAAAAGTAGCAGTGAAAATAGCAGTGACTGCTACTTCATGTTCTTGAATAAAAATTGTCAGTTCTACTTTAAAACCATTGTGAAAAAATAGCAGTAAGTAGCAAGTACTTGCAGTAGCTACTATACGTCTATACTGCTCATTTCCTTATCAGTTTATAGTCATGAAATCGATAATACTATTCTGTGATAGCAGCTTTACCACGGAATTCAAAGGACTTCATCATATATTATTATAGTTTACAATTTATATTATTATAAAATTGAAAACATTGAAAAAATGTCATGTGTATCCCGCTCATCAACCCCCCCTCCCCTCCATACACTGTCAAAACTAAAGTTATTGTTATTTATCTATACAATCTATTGCCCATTAATATGAAAAGCAGGAATTTGCATGTTTAAAACATGTTACTACTTGTACATATAAAATATAAATTCACCATTACGATGGGGTACTACATTTTATAATCAATAATCATTAATCTGTTGGTGTTGAAGATCGAGGCAGAACAATATAAGTTTGTCTTCTGTACTCCCTTTGTTTTTTCACAAATTATATATTAAGTTTTTTAATTACATTAAAATGAGTAAAGATAGAAGATCAAGTGATATTTGGCAACATTTCACAAAAATTGACTCTATCCTAGCTAAATGTGATATTTGTAAAAAAGAGTATTCTTACAAAACTAGTGTGACAAATTTAAAAAAACATTTACACCATGCACATTTATTGCATTCATTTTCAAATTCTTCAGAGGTATGTTCTATAAAATAATCATAATATTTAGTAGTCATTTTTGCATAAAAATTTAACTGTTGACTTTAATATAAATTAAAATATAATTTTCAATTAAATAACAATAAAATTAGGCTTTATCATATTTTATTTTTTATGTACAGGATAATGGTAACGTAGATAATCCATCGTCTGTTACACAAATAGTTAATGCTGAAAGTATAGTTGTGGAAAAAAATAAGAGTAGTAATAGTTGTCAGGAAACTGTAGAAAATGAAATACCAATTTTAAAAACAAATCCATTTAAACGTAAACAGCTAGCTATAACAAATTATATTCCAAAAAAAATGTCTGTAGACGGTCAAAAGAAGATTGATAATGCTTTTATAAAACTTTTTACCAAGGACTTGCAACCCTTTAGTGTAGTAGATGATATAGGTTTTAAAGAATTTGTGAATTTATTGAACCCTAGCTATAAAATTCCTAACCGACATGCCATTTCAAAAACACTAATTCCAGCGGCAAATGAAAAATGTTTTAATGAAGTCAAAGAGATTATATCCAATGACCTAGAAATGGCTTGCATGACAACTGATTGTTGGACTTCGCGAAACACAGAGAGTTACATAGCAATAACTGTACATTTTCTAGATTCCAGTTTTGTTTTAAAATCTTTACTATTAAGTTGTCATTCTTTTAGCGAAAGTCACACAAGTCAACATCTCAGTGAACAAATAAATTCAACTTTAAATACATGGAACTTAAAAAATAAAATAGTCTTAGCTGTATCCGACAATGCTTATAATGTACAAAATGCTTTGTCAACATTACAGTTGAAACATTTTGGTTGCTTCGCGCATACTCTTAATTTGATTGTTCAATCTGCAATAAATAAAGAATCTGAGCTTATTAATAAAGTTAAGAGTATTTGTACACATTTCCATAAAAGTACAACTGCTAATAGTAAACTTATGACTTACCAAAAGAATAATGGAATTAAGGAACCAAAAAAAATGCTGCAAGACGTTTCTACACGCTGGAATTCCACATTCTATATGCTGGAACGTTTCGTGGAATTGGAAACATCTGTAAGAGGTACAATAGGACTGTTAGACAAAGCTCCAAATGGTTTAAATCCAAATGAATGGGCAGTTATAAAAGAATTTTGCAAAGTCTTACAGCCGTTCGAAGAAGCTACAAGAGCAGTTAGTGGTGATCAATATATTACTGCATCAATGGTAATTGTAATTGCTCAAGGCTTACAAGATGTCTGCCAACAATTAAAACATCAATATTATTCCATTCAAACCGAAGGTTTAATTAACAATTTAATTAATGGAATGAAAGACAGGCAAAATTGGGGAAACCTTCAAAAGAGTATGACACTTTCTAGGTGTACTTTTCTTGATCCGCGATTAAAAAACATTCCATTTATTCACAATGAATCTATGAAAACTTCTGTCCAAAATAATGTAGTGGAGCTTACAGCAAATATTATTTCTTTAGCTAGATCAGAAACAGAATGTACATTACAACCTGAACCGTCTACTTCTTTCCAGTCAAGTGCATCAGTATCCGATGAAAAATCGTTTTCAATTTGGGAAACGATTGATAAAAGAGTTTCCGAAGTCCAGCCTGCCATAAGAACATCAACCGCACGGGCTATAGTTGAGGTTCAACGATATCTTGAAGAGCCGATCTTAAAAAGAAATGGCAACCCATTAGAATGGTGGCAAGAGCATAAATATAATTATCCTTACCTAAGTATATTGGCTAGGAAGACATTGTGTTGCTTAGGATCATCAGTACCTTGCGAGCGGGTTTTTTCAAAGGCAGGTTTGATCATAACAGATCGTCGTTGTCGATTAAAATCAAAAAAAGCTGAAATGCTATTGTTTTTGAATCAAAATTCTTGATTTATTAATAAATAATAAGATGTACCTATTGTAATTATTTTTAAATTGTAGCTAGTATATTATAAACTATAACTAATAAGTACCAATAATATAGATATTTGGGAAGGTAATATAATTATTAAACTTACTATAATATTGTACTTCACCCACGCAGTATTTCATTTTCAATGGATTTTTCAGTGTAGGTATTTAATTCTCCAGGTATTTATTTATTTTTTATCTATTATAAAAAATATAATTAAAATGTATTGTTTTAAAAGTTTCGATGTGATTATCTTACACACTTGTATGTATTATACAATTAAATAATATATTTCAATTTTTAACAAGGTATATTTGTGAATTTTACTTCTTTGTAATTAAATAAAAGTAGCACAGTCAATATAATTTTCATATTTGAGTAGCATTGTAGCAATGAGAATGAGTGATTGTTTAATATTGTTTGATATTTTAACAGTGATAACAATATTATGAAATTCATTTCGCAATATGACCATTATTGAGGCGATAAAAGTAGCAAAAGTAGCAGTCACTGTTATCTTAATATTGGAGTAGCAGTCTGTGACTGCTATTATGAAATCACCTGTGAAAAATCACTGCTACTGCTACTTCATGCCATCACTAGGGCGCTGTTCGCACGTTTACCGAAATAAATAAAACTCCAAAACTTTACAAAAATATAATAATTATATTATTATATTATTATTATACTACTATATTATTAATATATATATATTATATTATATATTATTATTATTATATAGCCATAATATAGCCATAATTATTATGGCTATAGTTGCGTTAATTGTCAACGAAAATATTATTTTACATAATATAATACCTATGCCTCCCGATGGAAGTTGTTTATTTCATGCAATAGCGTACTTACTAACTTTGATAAAAAAGCTTGCCCTTGTTATATTATAAAATAAATGATAGATGTTAATATAAAATGAAGGATTACTGGAACGATAAAGATACCTTTGTCATTAATTTATGATCCTCCAGCTTTCCATATTTTTATGTTATAAATTTCATTTTGCAATAAAAATAAAAAAAACTTTTACTTATATACCTACAGGTTTGTACGGAACCCTCTGTGCGCGAGTCCAACTCGCACTTGCCCGGTTATTTGAAAAATGTATTTTATTTTGTGGATGAAAGTGTTAAGGTATTTTACACATTATAGCAAAATATTAAATCAATTGGATCATTATTTTCGGGAATTCACAATTGATGAAGGTGTTATCTAAACATTATTATTACTGTGTAAAATGGATAAAAGTGTTAATGTCTATTAATCCATTTTTTGAAATATCATCGAAATATTTTACAAGATATTTTGTATTATTGATACTTAACTCTTTTATGCACTAAAAAGAGTTTATTTATAGGTAATTAATATTATATTTTTTTATAATAGTTATTTATTTATTTTTTAGTAACTAGATACAGTATTTTAATAATAATATTATGTTAAAATTATTGTGATACCAGTATGGTATAAGATAATAAAATATATCGATTTTCCCTCGCTTTTTATTTGTTATCTTTTTTTTCAGTTATCATGATTGTATTTGAAAAAAAAGAATATTATATTTTATTTTATTTGTTTAAAACTTAACTTCACGTTAAGTGTATATCGTTAGTACTTAGGTAGTTGTTTTTAAAGTGTTAAAACATGTCGTCTCGTGCTAAATTAATAGTAAACAAAGCTGTTGACAATAATTTGGTTGACCACACTACCAGTAAGAATTGTACCAGAAAACGAAAATGTACATTTAATGTTCCTGACTATGGTTTAAGTGATTCCGGTAATAATTTATTATGAAATAATATTACATATTATATTTTGGCAAGCATATACATCAATTTGTTATAATACTATGTTAAATATAACTTTAGGTTCATCTATTGACTATGCAAGTGATGAATCCTACAATCCTTATATAGAAACTATTTTAAGTGGTATGTATTTAAACATAAATTAATAAATGTTATACATTTTATTGCATAGTAAAATGTTATGATTAGGCATACATAATACTCTTATACACTATTATTTTATTTTAAAAGATTAATTTTATTACACTATTTAAAGATGACATTTTGGTACCTGATACCCCAGAACATTGGTATGATACCAAAACAATAAACGAAGATGAGATCACATGTATTCCTGAAACCCCACAGACAGAAACAGTAACTCATATAAGTACAGATATTTTTTATACATCTTGTTCTACAGCACGGAAATTAAATTTTGATATCATTGAAATAAAAGATTTAGGTAAAACATATTATTTTAAATATAATATAATATATTAACTACCTAATATATAAATGTAATATTTTATGAAAATTATTCACCAATTTATGTTAAATTAATAAAATTAATAATATTATTACAGAAGAACTTGATTATACTAATTTAGTAGCAAGTTCCTTTCAAGAAGATGAAGATGTTATTACATACAATAATAATAGCATAGGTAAAAATATTTTAGCTAAGAAAAATTAAAAGAATATTAATACCTACCTATCTATCATTTTTTTTTTTAAATATCTTAGTATAATATAATAGTACAGGGCCGCGCAAACTAGGTGTGCGAGGTGTGCGAAAAACAAGGGCGGCAAAAAGTGGTAATATTCCAGGGGCGACAAATGAATTTTGACGCTTAGGGGTTTAGTAGGTATCGTATGGTTCTATCGTCAATCAATATTTTCTTGACATGCAATTTGTAATAAATATACAACATACTACAATATAACAAATAAATACAATAATTTATAACAGGATAGTAACTAGCGACATTGTGTACAATACTACATTAGCTTTAAGCGAGTGGCTGTATCGACTATCGAGTTATTTAAACAACTTTAAAATAAATCTGTTAAATTTCATCAGTCCACGGGAATTACCCAAGATAAGCCGAGCACTAGACCGTCGATCCTTGGTAAACAACCGCAGCGTTGTCGTCGGACACGTGCAGCTGGTCGTCGCGGTCGGATAGAGTATAAATGTATAATATTTATGTTTAATGTAAAATCATTATTCATTTGTAAAAGTGTAGGTAAACATTAAAATTTTTCGTTATTTTAATATTTTATATCTACGTTACGTCGTTACCTACGTTTATTGTGTATTTTTATGTGTTTCTGTATTATAACTTAATTTACTATGAACCGCAAGCGATTAAGTGGTGCTGGTTATCGGAAAATATATCAAGAGAAAGCACAGAAGTTGGAGGATGTGCTATCCAAAACTAGAAAAATTAATGATTTTTTCTCAAATGCTAGCACGGAAGCTGAAGTTAATCTGACCGATCTAGGTACTTTTTGTACTTAAAAAACATATGTTAGAATTAAGGAATCTTTTTTTGCTTTTTTTTTGAGAGTTATTCTAAAGTATTCAGTTTTTCACTTTAATAGGTAACTACCAAAAATGAAAATGTATTAGGTATTAATAATTTTTCATACTTAAGCTATATTAGTACAAATTAATACATCTAGTACAATATGATATTTGAATTTGCATTTTATATTAATTATTATATGAATATTGCCATATATTTAATAGTACCTATATGGCTATATTTCAACAGGTAATACCTCATTGTCACCGCAAAGAATTATAAGCGTGAAAGAAGATGTTGATGGGTCCATGAATGAAATCACTTCATTGGTATCAGAAAAATATATAAGCAAGAAAGAAGATATTGGTGAGTCCATGAATGATTTATTAGTGGAAAACATTTTGATATCTGATGATCCTGGTACATGGCCTGATCATTTGAACAATAAAAGTATAGAAATTTTAATAATGCACCATCCTGTTCAAGTGAAAAATTATAACTTTCCTTTAGATGAAATGAATAGAAAATTTTCTGAAGTTTACTATTACCGTAATATGAGTAATAGCGAAAAAATTATTCGACCTTGGTTACTATATTCTATTATTAATAATAGTGTTTATTGTCTTTATTGTAAAATATTTAACAAAAAACAAAGCAATCAATTTATTACTGGGTGTAATGACTGGCAGCATTTATCTTTTTTACTTTCCAAACATGAATTAAGTTATAACCATTTAACTTGTTGTCAAGAATGGTCAAAATTAACATTATCTCTAAAAAAAGGGACCACCATTGATTGTATACAACAACGAATATATGAATTAGAAAAAAAACGGTGGTGTGCTGTATTAGAGAGAATTGTTTATATTATTCAATTTTTATCTCAACAATCTTTGGCTTTTAGAGGAAGTTCTAATTTACTTTATCATCATGACAATGGTAATTTTTTAAAACTTACTGAAATGATATCTAAATTTGATAATGTGATGTTGGAACATTTGCGTAGAGTGGAAAAATCACAAAATTGTCATTCAAAACAGGCTCATTACTTAGGAGATAAAATTCAAAATGAGTTGATAGCTTTAATAGCAGAAAATATAAAATCAAAAATAATTGACATGTTAAAAGAATCAAAATACTATTCAATTATTCTTGATTGTACTCCAGACGTGAGTCATTCAGAACAATTGACAATTGTTGTAAGATTTGTTAAAAAGAACGAAGCAGTAATTTGTGAACATTTTTTAGGTTTTGTTCCCATTAATGATTCTACAGGAAAAGGACTTTCAGATTGTTTATTAAATGTTTTAACTGAATTAAAATTAAACATAAATGACCTAAGAGGACAAGGCTACGACAATGGTGCGAACATGCGAGGAAAGCACAATGGTGTACAGAAAAAAATTCTTCAGATAAATCCTCGTGCTTTTTTTGTGCCTTGTTCTGCACATTCCCTTAATCTAGTTGTAAATGATGCTGCTAAAATGTCATTTGAAATTGTTGATTTTTTTAATATTGTTCAAGAGTTATATGTTTATTTCTCTGCGTCAACAAAACGTTGGAATATTCTAAAAAAAAATATTTCAAATTTAACATTAAAACCTTTATCAAACACTAGATGGGAAAGTAGAATTGAATCGATTAAGCCACTAAAATATCAGCTTGGAGAAATATATGATTCTTTAATTCAAATAAATGAAGATGAGACAGAGGACATGAACACACGACTACTAGCCCAGTCGCTGGGTAAAAAAATACAATCCTTCAAATTTATTTGTGCTACAATAATATGGTATAAAATATTATCAAAAATTAATGTTGTGAGTAAAATGTTTCAAGACCCAAAATTAAATATTGGCGTTGCTTTAGAGATGATCGAAAATTTAAAAGAATACTTTACAAATAAAAGAAGTGATGAACATTTTTTAGATATTATCTCAAAGTCAAAAGAGTTATCTTTAGATGTAAACGGAGACACTACATTTCCAATAGAACAAAGACTTAGGAAAAGAAAGAAACATTTTGATTATGAGACTGAAGATGAACCCATAATTGATCCACATAATAGTTTTAAATGTAACTTTTACTATACTATTTTAGATTCTACTCTTTCATCACTTAATGAAAGATTTGAGTTACTTAGATCAAATTCGGATATATTTTTAATATTTTATTCAATTAAGAATTTAATACAAATGTCTGATATAGAATTACTCAAACATTGTAATGATTTACAAATACATCTGACCGATAATGTCCTTAATGAATCTGATATAAGTGGTCCTGAGTTGTACGAAGAAATTAAATCATTAAGAATTCATTTAAAATTAGATTACAATTCTCATGATGTTTTAAATTATATTCATACAAATGGTTTATCATCATTTTTCCCTAACACGTGTATTGCTCTACGCATTTATTTAACAATGCCTGTTAGTGTTGCTACAGGAGAAAGATCTTTTTCAAAGTTAAAGATAGTCAAAAATTATCTTAGATCAACCATGAAACAAGATAGATTGACTAATCTGTCAATTATTTCAATTGAACATCAATTATGTCAAAGTGTGGATACAAAATCATTAATTGAAAAGTTTTCAGCTGTAAAAGCTAGAAAAGTTCATTTTGTTTAAGTTCAAAAATTATATATTTATATAATAAGCTATTTTGTAACATTATAATATATTCTATGTAATTATAAAATACTATAAAATAATGATACTGTGTTTTTTTTTTTTAATAGTAGAAGTTTAATTTTTTTCATCTTGATTTTAATGTTTTGTTCTTATAATTATTTTAAAGTTCATATTACTGGATTATTGTGTATATATCCAGTCTATAGGTTTATAGGTAAAGTAAAAAAAGTTGATTTTTATCAAATTTATTTCATTGAGGTAAAGTTGTCTAATATTTTAAAATAATATATTATGTTTTTATGTTTAAATTTAATTAATTTATTGGAAGACAGCTAATAACATTTGATACAGGTATTTACATGTTACAATCCTCATAAATATGCAAGTACAATTTTTGTTTAGTCAAGGTATGATATTGAGTGATCAAGTGAGAGGGGGGGGGGCGGCAATTTTTTTGTAGAACAAAGGTAGCTGAATAGGTCAGAGCGGGCCTGTAATAGTATATAGCGTATAGCTACCTACTATAGGTATTACTACTTTTTTACAAATACAGAAATACTACTAAATATTATTTTAGAATTTTTATTATGAAATTGTATATTTATTACAGAACTTTTAAATGATACTAATTTAGCTGCAAGTGCAAACACTGATGGTCTATTTGCACAACATGAAATAATAAATGTTGATCAGCATAATATTGATAATAACTCTCAGAATGACAGTATAGGTAAAATAATAAAATACAATATTTGTGTTTCATTAATATAAGCTAATGATCAAATCTGTTAAAATTAAAAATATATTTTCAGAAAATAATGAAGTTTTTAATAAAAATTGTGAAAAAAAGAAAAGTAGAAAAAAAAAGAGAAATACAGAACAGTGGAAAAGAAATAAAGCAGCTGCACTAAGATCTAGAGGTGAAGAATATATGTCACAAAAAGGAGTGATTGTTCCAGCCAAATCAGTTAATTTAGGCCTACTATGTACAAAATCATGTGGTTTAAAATGCAGTACAACTATAGATACAGAAACTAGAATACTATTATTCAATTCATTTTACAAAATGGAAATTAATGTGAAAAATGCTTATCTCTTTAAAAGTATAAGACAAAGTGAAACCTCTCGTGTTACTAAAAATCCAAAGAAAGTACGTTCATATACATATCAATATTTTGTCAAGAAAATTGATACTGATATTCGTGTTTGCAAAACTGCATTTTGTGAAATATTTCAAATTGGGAGAAAGAAGGTTGAACTGTTACAAAAACAAATTCAAATTGAAGTATCTCCACAAGCAGATAAAAGAGGAAAACATTTATCTCGACCTCGTAAAATGTCTGATGAAGTGATGCAATATATTGTAAGTCATATTGAAAGTTTTCCTGCTGAAAGTTCTCATTACTCCAGAAACAGCAATCCCAATAGAAAATATTTATCACCATTATTAAATATAAGCAAAATGTTTTCATTGTACAAAGAAAAATGTGTCAATGATAATAAACCAGAATGTTATAATATTAAAGATCCTACCTACAGAAAAATATTTTGCCAAAATTTCAATTTAAACTTTGGTAATCTTAGGAGTGACACGTGCAGTAGATGTGATGCTGGTGAATCAAACAATGCAGAACATATATAATTTTATAAAGCTGCCTATGAGACTCAAAGGAAAGATCGTGAACTTGCAATAAATAATCATAAAATCTGTTATGTTACCATGGATCTACAACAAACAATGCCTCTACCAAAACTGTCTACATCAAAGGCCTTTTACTTGAGGCAATTATGGTTTTACAATTTTGGTATTCATGCTATCACTGTCAAGGGCCATCAACCATACATGTTTACTTGGACTGAAGACTTGGCAGGAAAGGGTAGCAATGAAATTGCAAGTTGTCTATTTTATTTTGTACAACTTTCCAAAAACACTACTTTACAAGATGTGGATCACTTAGTTGTATGGTCAGATTCATGTGCTGGTCAAAATAAAAATTTCAATATGATATCATTATACCAGTACATGATTTTAAAAGGAGACTTTAAAATAATTGATCACAAGTTCCCTGAAGTGGGGCATTCATATTTGGATTCTGATAGAGACTTTGGAAGAATTGAGAAAATGCTAAGAAAAAATCAAAATATATATACTCCAGAACAGTACCGTAGTATTATAAAAGATGCTAGTAAAAAAAATGTTGTTCTGGTTGATATGGAACACCAGTTTAAAAAAGTTGACATTTTCAAGCATAAGTTGAGAATAGTAAATAAAGTAAAAAACACTGACGGTGAAAAAATAAATTTTCGAGACAACATCAAATGGATTATAGTTGATACATTTGGAAGCTATAAATATAAAGATAGTTATGATGAAGACGTTCCCTTCAAAACTGTACACTTATTAAAAGATAAAGGTTTTGTACCTACAGAAGTTACTTTAGAAATACTGAATCAAAAAGTTGGTGATATATCAAAGGAAAAAATCGATAATCTCAAAACCCAACTTGAGTTTGTTCCACTTGAATTTAAGTGGTTTTATGAACAACTATTTTAACATAGTTTTCTTGTTCTATTTTATTTTTAAGTATATTTTATAATGTTAATTTGTACTGTTTTTTCATTTTTTGTTTTTTTTTTGTTGGAGTTTATTCAAATTTGACGAGTATTTTAATTTTATTTAACTGAGAAAAAGTTATCATTTTTTATTTTTTATTTTTTATTATTATTATTTTAAGATTGTTTTATTTTTAAAACTTATATTCTAAGTTTCTAAAAATATATTGATTTTCTATTGACTGAAAAAATGTTATCATCACATATAATAATAATTTATTATTATAACTTTACTAATATTATATTGTTAAGAACAGTGAAACTAACAGTGTAATTTATTTTTCTTACTTTTATTATTTTTTTCCTTTTAATATTTTATTATTTTTTTTGTCAAACTGAACTGACCCCCAAATAACAGAAAATTCGAAACTTTGCAGAAACTTAAACATTTAAGTGAAACACTGTGGTCATTGGACCCCCGTGTCTCATTTAGTCTGGGGGGTGTTAAGAACCCCTGATTAGTACATATTTTATTTTTATATATCTATATATGTTAACAACATATATAGACAATCATAATGCAGAGTGTGTGTCGTAAGACGCTGCTACCGTGGGAACCGCTGAATAAGGGTTTTTTATGTGAGACGGGGCACCGTCACGACAACACACAGGGAGTCAGTCAGTCGTAGCATTACGAGTGTTCGATTAACAGTTTGTAGCTATACTTAAGATTTTTACTACCAATTTTAATAAAAAATACATTAATTATTTTAATCTTAAATTGGTGCGTACGTTTATTTTGTGTTGTGCGTAAAATCCATAACAATATCATATTATATTTTGTTGTTAAAAAAAAATGTTTATTTTCTATTGAACAAGGAAAAAGTGAGTGTTGTTTAAGTTTTATAAAATTATTTATAACTTTTTAAATAATAGCAATATAATTAATAATTTTTATATCATATTTTGTTGTTTGTAATATTGTCTATAACACCCAATAAGAAATAATTTTTTGGATAGTACTACATGGATAAAGGTGTTATGTACTTCTTTTTTGACTTAAATTTAAGGTATGTCTGGTATGGGTAAATCTATGAACTCAAAATTGATAAACATATTAAAGCAGCATATGATGTATAAAATAATCCAAATCATGTGTGCTTTACTTAAAAACTATAAAAGTTCCAAACATTTAAAAATTTATAAACTAAAATTATGCTTCCTGAAAAGTTTAGAAAATGTCAATTAACACCTATATCCACTCATCCCTTCAATTATTGATAACACGTAAATTTTATATGTGTTAAAATTATGATTAACATATCACATTCATTTGGTGCTATAATTCAGTAACACGGGTCGGTACCTACTTCAAAATTAACAATATCGTGTTATTTAGCAATATTACACTGTGATTATAACCCTGTGTTATATAAACACATCTCAATACTAGCCACCCAGGTAGCGTATTCTGTAACTCGATAAGTTGGTATCGACATAAGTCGTTAATGAGCGCTTATCGAATTTCACGTTATGTATCGAACTTCTTTAACGAAATTGCGATTCCGTAATGTCAATTATTACTAATTTTTCGTTACAAAAATTATTTTTATGTTACCGAAAATTTCGTTATTCTTATTGAATAACCCAAAGAGTTTTATAAAATTAACCAATCAAAAACTATCTTGCTGATAAACAAATTGTACTATCACACAATTTAATATAGTTGTCTATTATTATTTTGAATTTTGATTGTTTTGCCGTGATTTCTTTTTGTAAATTGTAATTGTAGTCGCATTCGGCTTTAATATTTAATGGGTTTGTATATTAAGACGCCTTTACGGCTGGAAGGCAGGCCACCCAAAGTGCTTCACTACCAACCAGATAAATAATAATTAATAACAAAAAAGTAATGATATGATATAGTATGTATAATAATGTAACTAATAAATAGTAGCCCTGCTGTACCTCTATTCTGTAACTCGATACCGAGTTAACGAATTTATTAGATAGTGATCACTATCGACGTTTTCTGAAATGTATCGAACTTCGTTATCGACTATGTGATTCTGTAAATGACTCTATCGATAGTTTGCGCTTACAACTTGTGCTACCGCAAAGTCGATAAGAAACCAACCGATAGTATCAATTATCAAGGAGATTTTAAGTTTTGCCCAACCACAGTGGCTTTGTGTATCAAGTATCTTATCAAAGAATATTTGCAAAAGTGAAAACAGAATATTTGCAAAAGTGAAAATAGAAAATTTAAAAAGTGAAAACTATAAAATCACTATGAAAAGGGCGACTATTCAATCGTAAGTACTTTTATTATTATATAATATATATCAACTATCTGACTACCTATTTGGGTTTTTGAAATACACAAATTTATTTACGTATTTTTTATACATTTATTTATTAACTTTTGATTATTATTTGAATACCCTTAGTGGATCTCAAAATGAGCAAGAGACAAATTTAAAGAAAGCAAGACAAGGGAGAAGGAATGACAGACAGCTGTCATTCATGGTAGATTATATGGTGCAAAACCCACACGTTGCTACGGGAAAATTTCATACTTTGAATGGGAAAAATAGTTTAGCTGGCTCATGGGAAGACTTGGTTACAAATTTAAATAACCTTCGTAATCCTGGAGTGAAGGAAAAAAATGTTAAGTCGTGGAAAGAGGCAAGTAGAAACATACATTTTATAACGTAGCAATAATAAAATACTACCTAAACTTAACTAGGTATAAAGGAGTTTTTTTTTATCTTTATTTAATATTTTACATGTGAATTATGTTATAATTATATTTTGTTTAATAAAAGCAATACTCGTATATTTACTTAAAATTCCGTATGCATATATGATGATATTTATTATATCATTTAAAATGTAAAGTTTTCATTAAATTAAAAAAATAACAAGTTCAATCAAATGTATATATTGACATTATGATTAAAATTTCAAAATTTTCATTTTTCATACCTTATTTAGGAATCAAAAAACTAATATTATTTGATAGTTTTTTTGAAAACATAGGTATGTAATTGATTTTATTCGTAATTTTAAGATTTTCAGTCCATAATACATTAAAAATAAATGAAATATAAAATTTACCCAACAATTTTAAAAGCGTATTAGATTCTCAAATAATCTTTTTGGGAGGTATTGAATTTTCTCTAAATCCCAACATTTACTTATTAAAACTGATTAAAGTTATTTATTTGTTATCTATTCAGAATGATTTATTTTTAAGTGTTCTATTATATTATTAAAAAATTAGCAATACCTACCTAAGTAAAAAAGAAGTAATTTGGTATTTCAATACAATTTTATAATGTTCTATGAACCCTATACTATTGCTGCCCAAAAATAAATAACATCATTGAAAATTAATGTTATGGTCCACTTGTAGCAGTCTCTGTTTGGAGTTTCACTGATACCAATTTGTAATTGTATTGTATTAAGTTCTTTAAATCCTAGTGGCATGCATAAAAATTGTTTTAAGAATGTGTAATTTAGAGATTATTTGGTAAATGTACCTAGTTAAATATAGAAAAAAGAAAAAAGATTTCACTAAGCAATAATGAAAATATCATTAACAAAACCTCCTAGGTGCTAAAATTTTAACAAAATACTCAATTTTTCTTCAGTATAAAATTAATATGATAGTAATGTTGAATAAATTACTAAAACTACTTAAACTACTTTTTTGTTGCTGGTTTTTAAATGTGTAACATATTTTCAAACATTCCTAGTTTAAATTTGCATTATTAAAAATCTAAAACTATTCAACACAATTCATTAATTTTTATCTTTATATTTAATTTTAGTCTTGGAGAGATTTAAAAACCAAAGTTTCAAAAAAAGCATCTGCTTTAAGAAATGATAAGAAACGAACTGGCAATAAGCAAATTGAATTAGCTGAGTTATCTGAGATTGATAATAAGGTTTTAGGACTAGTAGGATACGATTATGTTGAGGGGACAGTATGTCCAGATTCGTGGCCAGAAGAACTGGTTAGTTTGTATTGAAATTTAGTATTTATTTATTGTTTTTATTTGTTATAGAATTAAAATTTATTGTTTTTTAGCCTGATGATGTTGAGCAATTGGCTGGTGGTAATTATGATATTTTGAATATAATACCTACTCCACTCACCATTAGGCCAAACCAGGATCCAGATATAATTGGTTAGTAATTGTATTTAAAATATAAGTATTATAAACTAAAATTAAGTATATAATTTGTGTAGCTCATTCTATTTTTCAATATAATATTTTATTTCTAAAAAAATGGTACCTACAGTCGATTTGTTAATTTGTATATGTATTTTGTGTTTATATTTTCTACTTTTAGAAGCTGATGCAGAGGAAATCATTGACGATCCTTATTATACTGTTGAACTAATAAAAGATAGTACAAATGAAATAAGTTCACTTATAGAAACCAACAAGACAATGACACCACACATTCTAATAAATGTACCTGCTGAATCAAATACATCTTTTATTTCTGAGACATACATTGATCATTCATCTGGCAAACAACCCATATTGCCAAACATATCTGCCAAACATTCTAAATTTTCAAACACACCAACCACTAATTTAAAAAAGACTAAAAGGGGTAATTAATTAAGAATTACAAATATAGAACGATTTATCTAGTTGCACTAATAAACATTTTTAATTCTAGATGTCAAACTTAATACACAGTTAAGCAATGCACGTGCGGTATTCACTGATTTAGCTAAAACTAACAATCAACAATTCGAGGTACTTTTCTAATATTATATTGAAATCTACTTAACTATATTATAGATAACTGAACTAAATATCAATATATATTTTAGTTGTTAACTACTTCATTAAACATGTTTGCTGAAAGCAATAAGCAAATGGCTGCTGCACTTAACAAAATGGCTGAAAATGATGAAAAAAGACTGTTAATGGACGAGAAACTTGTTACCATATTATCAACTGTAATTTCTAAATTAAATTAATTTTTTTGTTATTTCTAATATTTTTAGTTAAAAAAATGAAGATCATATCTATATTTTGTTTTGTTTTATTATTTCCTGGTACATACAATTTATATTTTTATTTGTTAAAAGTCTAGATAAAAAAAATATATATGTTGTTTTGTTTTAATATATATTAAGTTACATATACATAATTATACATTTAGTACACAATTTTAATTTTGTTAATTTTTTAAAAGATAAAAATAAAGGGTTGTTTTGCTGTATGTTATTTATTGTTTTCATAAATCACCATCAATATAATCAGGAAACCAATTCTGCATGATTTGCTTTTGAATCCGCATTGCTACAGCTCTAGGTCCACCTCTCTCCATCATTTCATTGTCTTCTAAATGTCTAACACCATAATCATCATTAATCCAGTTGTCAATATTTTCCTCTTCTACTGGAACACGGTAATGAATTCTCATGTTATGAAGGACAGCACAAGCATTTACAATTTTACCTGCCATATCAGGTGAATACATTAATACACGTTGATATGACAAGCACCTCCATACACTTTTAAAAACTCCAAAAAATCTCTCCACAACATTTCTAGCTTTGCAGTGTTTAATTGTGTATTTGAACTGTCTCGTGCCTTCTCTGTAGTGAGGTAAAGGTGTCATGAGCCAAGGCTCTAATGGGTAGCCAGAATCACCTACATATTAAGTATACAAACAAATGTATAATCTAAATATTTTAAAAATATTCTAATTTTAAATTTGCAAATTTATTACCAATAAGCCAAGTGTGGCGTTCACCATTATTATAATGGTATTCCATGGCACGACGGATAGGAGAAGTGCTCCATATGTAGGAATCATTTCTGGCTCCTGGATATCTGGCATTTATATTCAATATTTTTAGTTTTAGACTTACTACCTGAAAAAGTAATTTGTTAAGAATAATATTAGGTTATAAAAACATATTGCTAAAATACATACTGCTTGAACGTTCAATGAGTGATTACCATGATGGTTAACAAAAGCTTCTTCATGTACCTTAGGCGCAAGAATATTAATAAATGTACAATCTATAGCCCCAATGGCACCTTCAAATGGCTGTGGTGCATTACTAAATTGTTCGCGGGCATTATTTCTTTCTATAAGTGTCATAGGAAATTTGACCCATTTCCGTAACAGCGTATTGTTTATAGCATCAGTGACAGCATGCAAGCACCTACTCACTGATGGCTGGCTAACATTCAAATCAAAATGATCGCCAGTAGCACGTTGATAGCTTCCTTTAGCATAAAAGTACACTGCAACTAATACCTACAATTCAAGCATTTAAATATTGTCTTAATAAACACTTGATTGCTATTCTGTATTAAAATATAAACGTATTAAATTTATTAATTATGTAAGTTCAATAAGAATTGTAAGAAAAATATGATATTTCTTTTTCTTTTTTGAAATTAGGTATTCTAAAAATATAGAGTATAGAATTCAATAATTTTAGTAAAACAATTACTTGAATTTCCACTGGGATTCCAGAATTGCGATCCCGCTTAAGAAACGGCCGTAGATTATTTGTTAAGTCCATAGATAATTCAGGACTTAGGCGAAATATGTCCATAAACTCACTTCTCGGTAGTTCGTAAGGATTTTGTGTATCGCGTAATGTTCTTCTTTCTAACCGTCTCTCATTAAGCCTTACTCTTTCTTCTAAAACTTCCAATTCCCATCCCAAAAAGTATATAGCCATAATAGTTTTGTTTAACTAACTTATTTAACAAATGTTAAAACTTAGAGAAAAATTCATTCAAAATCACAAAAACAAAGTTACAAATATTTATGAACACTCGATAAGGCTTATCGGCCATAATAAAAGGTCCGTTACCGTATCTGATATTTTCGATAGTATTTTATCGCTTAACAATTTTTTTCGTTATCAATTTTTTACAGAATCGGTCTTCTCGACATTTGTCGATAACACGTACTATCGATAGCGTATCGAATCGAAATTTATTGATAAGGCTACTTATCGAGTTACAGAATAGAGCCACTGGCTCAACAATGTAATATAATAATAGAATAATAAAAGTTGTGAGTCTGTTGGCTCAATACGAGTATAAATAATACAAAAAAACACCTGTCCTAAGACAATGAATATAAAATAATAATAATAATGCCTTAGCTGGCTGGCAATACAAATAAATATAAAGTTGGCCTGATAATGAATACAATTTATTATAATAAGTATAAAATATAAATTATGGTACCAGTAATAATAATGCGGCTCGTCAGCCGTTTACCTGTGAGCTGCCGTCCGTTAGCGGCTTCGAACCAAACGTTACCGTCCCGGGATGCACACGCTTGTACAATAAAAGGAATACAATATAATATTAAAGTGTGTGGCAATCCCGAGAACGTATGACTAACGGGCCGACAGCTCGGACGAATAACTCACTGAATGACATTCACAACACAATACAAAGAACACGTGCTTCTGTAAGTACGTCTCTGATCACCCTGAATGGGGAAAATATATTAGAAGAGCACAATGTAGTGAATATGAACGATACTTACAGAAGAGACTCACGACACAATGAAGACTGATGAATAACGAAAACACACGAACGATGAAAACAAAATATGGCACGGTTGACCGCAATATATGTGCCTACAAGCAACTATTAACTGACGCCTCTGGCTGGAACCTAGAACACCGTACGCCCGTAAAGCTCGAGAGACGGCAAAAGAAGAACGGAAAATAAAAAATGAACGACAATGTGAGCACTACGACAAAAACAAAAGTATGAAGTACGAAACGAAAGCTCAGTGCCACCTACACAAATGAAAACACGCGAACTTATGGACCTGTCGGAGACACTGAGGAGAGTGACTTTTAAGGCTAAGGCCACACGGACGCACTAAGTACGCGCGTTGCGACGGACGTACTATTTAACGCGCGCACTAGAGCGGGCACACGAGTGTCAATATGACGTCCGTTAAAAATGTGTTATCATTGATTTTGTATCTAGTATCTACTTGGTTGTAAAGTTGTAAAGACGTTTTGCGTACTATTTTCACAAAGTTTTTTTTAAATATGGACCCAGATGAAGTTTTTTCCTTCAGTTCTTTAACCTATTTATACCTAAAACAAAAACGGACTAAAAGGGAACATTGGGTTCATCCAATAAATTGTGAACGATATACAAATGGTCATTACGTGAAGTTGTACAATAAACTTAGAGAAGATTCGTCAAAATTTTTTAACTACTTCCGCATGTCTGTAAGATCATTTGATGAACTTTTACTGTGCATAAAAAATGATATTCAGCTACAAAATACCAATATGCGATTAGCCATACAGCCCGAAGAAATGTTGGTGATAACTTTGAGGTATGTAGGTATTTTTGTAATAAAATTTACTCTTTGTAGGCGTTGTTACTCTTACGCCGAACCATTATCAATAAACATATAAATAAGACTTAAAGAAACTTTATTTGACATAGGAATATTAAAAACATAATTCATAAAGCGATCACATAAAACGTTCATAAGTGTTTAACGTACATACCTTAACGTACATACTAATAAGTGTGTGTCGTAACGACTACACACACACACAACAGTGCGGCGTCGGAGGTGGTATTGCCAACCTCACCCTACAACTCGTCCATCCTGACTTAGGGTTGTCCTCAACCCAAAATTAGAAAGTTAACATACCATAACAAAAAAATAACATAATCATAACTTAAATACATCATAAAATATCATAAATAGCATAAATAAACATAACATTATTCATAATAAGTAACATAAAATAAAACAATGTTCATAATATCATAAAATAGCAAGACAACATAATTAATAACATAATACATAATTAAATCATAAATATCATAAAGAATGACAATTTTTTTTTTTAAAAAGATATAATGATACAAAACAAAGACAAAAAAAAATGATTTTTATAAAACTGTTGTTTTTTCTTTTTTTTTGTTTTAAGTGCAAACAAATACTGAAATAACCATATAAACAGTCAAGTTGTACTGCTATGCAAGATGTGGTTGCCACATTCTTATATTACCAATAGATATGATACCCTCATATAATCTTTGGTTCTGCTGAAACCCTGGTATATCAGTCACTACAAATCTATCATTAGGTAGTTTTTTCTTTATTATGTAGGGTCCCTTAAATTTTGGAATTAATTTTTTGTTAATACCAGGTGTGACATCATAATTATTAATTAGAACTAAGTCTCCTTCACTATAATTGGTGGGTAATTTATGTTTGCTGTCATAATATATTTTATTTTGGTTATGAACCTTGTCAATGTGATTGGAGGCATCCTGCCTAAGTTTTTCTAAGTCCCTTTCATTATGTGTAACATAAGAATCTAAATATTTTTTTATTTCATCATCAGGTTTACCTAATTGTTTTATACCATATAACAATACTGCTGGTATTTCATTTGTTGAACGGTTAATTGTATTATTAATGGTGTACTCAACTTCACTTAAAGTCCTGTCCCATTGAGATAAAGTAGTTGTTAATTTAGCTATTATTGGGAGAATTGTGCGGTTAACTCTTTCAGCTTGTCCATTTGCTCTAGGAGTACCAGTGGCTATATGTATAAGCTGAATATCTAACTCTTTTATAAATTCCTGAAATATTGCTGAAGTAAATGCACACCCTCTATCTGATATTAAACGAATAGGTTTGCTATAATAATTAAAATACATTTTTAAGTGTTTTATCACTTCATTACTATTAGTGGTCTTGGTAGGAAATAGTTTAATAAATTTTGTAAATGCATCAGTAACAAGAAAAATATATTTATGACCATGAGGAGCTTTTTCAAAAGGACCCAAATGGTCTATATGAATAGTATTAAATGGGAGATTACCTTTAGGAATAGCATGTAGTAGTCCTTCAGCCTTCCCATTTTTAGGAGCATAAGATAAACATTTTAGACATTTTGAAATATAATATTTAATTTTATCCCTCATTTTTGGAAACCAATAAGAATTATTAATTAATGATAATGTTTTATCGATACCCACATGTCCTACATTGTCATGGCAAGTTCTAATTACATTATCTATTAACTCATTAGGTACATAAAATAACAATTTTTTTCCATCTGTACGATAAACCAAGCCATCCCGCAATTCATAGTATGGAATATCTGAATTTTCTAACTTTTCGCGAATTGCAACAATTTGGGGGTCTGTTGATTGTTTAATAGATAATACCTGTTCGAATGTATTTGCTTCCAATATTAATATGTTTTGCACTCTACTTAATGCATCTACATGACACATTTGTTTATTAGGGCGATGTACTACTTTATAATCATAATTTTGAAGAAATAATGCCCAACGCATTATACGAGGACAAATATCCTTTTTATTTAGTGTAAGTCTAAGACTATCACAATCAGTTACAATTGTAAAAGGCATACCTTGTAAATAAATATGAAATCTTTTAAGAGCATAAATTATTGCCAAACACTCTAGCTCATAGCTGTGATATCTTGTTTCACACTCAGTGGTGCGTTTACTAAAATAAAATACTGGATGGAAGGTATTGTCATGTTTCTGTTTCTGAACCAAAACCGAACCGAATCCCAACTGGCTAGCATCACAGTGTAATTCTGTTTCTAATAATGGTGAATAAAGACATAGGACTGGTGGAGATGTTAAAAATGATTTTATTTTTTCAAATGTTGACAATTGATCCTCCCCAAAAACAAAGTCTTGATTTTTTTTTAATAAATCATATAATGGTTTAGCAATAATAGAAAAATTTTTAACGAACCGCCTGAAGTAACTGGCTAGTCCTAAAAAACTATGAACTTCTTTTACATTTTTAGGTATAGGAAAACTATGTATAGCATCAACATTATCTGGATTAGGTGTGATACCTTTATGACTAATCTCATAGCCTAAATAATGAATTTTAGTCTGTAAAAACGAACATTTGTCTAATCTTAATTGAAGGTGATTTTCAGTCATAATATCAAATACTTCAGTTAATATACTAATATTCTCATCTATTGTTTCAGTACTTATAAGAATATCATCCAAATAGATCAAAATTTTATTAGAATTGACCAAAGAATGAAAAATATTATTAATATAACGCATAAATATTGCAGGGCTGTTACAAAATCCAAAAGGCATACAAGTATATTCGAATTGACCCATAGGAGTTACAAATGATAAATACTTAACAGAGTCATTGTGTACTTTAACATGATAAAAAGCATTTTTTAAGTCTAATCTAGTGAAATATTTTTTATCTTTTAACATATCAAGGTGGTCATCAATTAATGGTAATGGAAATCTATCTTTAATTGTTACTTTATTTAATTCCCTGAAGTCTACACAGAGTCTAAGGTTACCATTTTTCTTTTTAACTAGTACTATAGGAGAACAATACGGAGAAAAACTAGGTCTTATGATTTTATTTATTAATAATTCATCAATTATTACTTTAAGTTTTTCTTTATCACTATAAGACATTCGCCTAGGTTGAAAATAAATAGGTGTGTGGTCTTTAGTTAACTTTACCTCCATTTCATATTGAAATTTTTTCTCTATAGGCCTTACTGCATTAGTATAATATTTATCAAATATTACTTTAACCTGTTCTTGCATATCAGCACATAAGTCACTATTAATATCTAATTGTAATGAATTTGACACACCAGTATCAATTAACATGATATCATCAACAATAAATTCATTATAAAAATCATTTTTTTCAATGAATAAGTTTTTATCAAATGTTAATTTGATTAGATTGTTATTAATAAAATTTCTTCCTAACAAACAATTATAATTCATAGTATTATCATCAACAACATAAAATATGATATTTAAATCTACCGGTAAATTGTTTACAGATACTTTTGTATTAATAACACCTAATACTTTTAACGGACTTTTATTAATACCAGAAAGTTTAGAACTAGCAGGGATTACAATTACATCTTTAGGAACAGCATTTTCCTTAATAATAGAAATTGGACTACCTGTATCAATCAGCGCATCCGTGGTCCAACGAGTTGTCTCACACACAACATCAATACCAAGCATAAACGGTGGATTACTTGCCTCATCGATTTCAATCATCATTGTTGAGTCCTCGCTGGTGCCTCGACTTGTTTTGTTAATTTTCATCTTACAGTCTCGTTGTTGATGTTCTGTAGATCCACACTTGAAGCATGACCCCGGCTTCCGTTTAGGTTCTGGACAATTAATAATAGTATGTGCAGTACTATAGCAATTAAAACAACGTTTGATTAAGGTTTGTTTCGGTTCTAGACTTGAGTTATTTTTTCATTTTTTTGAGCACTAGCTTTCATGAATGAATTTGAATTGCTTGAGGAGGTTTGTTTATTTGAGCCATAAAGGGTTGTACGCATTTTATATAATCTTTCATAAGTTAAAATATCGTCAAACATACCATCAGTTTCTGTATGATGTTTTGATAATAAATATGTAACCATACTTTGTGAATAAAACCCTTCCAATAATTGTGTTTTCGTCTCTTCAAATGACAAACATAATTCACTGCACAAACGTACTTTATCATAGAAGTAATCTATAGTTGCTTCATTCTTCGATTGCGTCCTAGCGACCAATGCGTGCCATAGCTCTGTACGATTTGGAATACCAATAAATGTTCGCGTAAATTGTTGCTCAAAATTTTCCCAAGAGCTGAACCGACGACTTTTGAACCATTGTTGAGCTGGACCATTCAAATTTGCACGAATTGACTCAATTTTTAATGCATCGGACCATTTGTTAATTTCGGCTATTCCAATAAAAGTTTTGAGCCAATCCCTTGCTTCCGAGCCGGTTTCGCGACCCGTAAACGACTTAACACTTTTGTTCAAATCCGGCATGACATAAAACGAATTACTTTGTTCATTATTCGTCTTTGAATTCGAAACAGAGAGTTGTTGCATAAGCATACGATTTTGTTCCATCAGTAATTGAAACATTGCGTTCAAGTCAGGAGTTGCATTCTGATTGGAACCTTCGCCACTCACGGGTGGTGTAACAATTTCAGGTGTTAGGGCAGCTTCGTGAACGCCGTCGCCATTGACAGCGACATCGTGGTCGTGCATGTGCACGGCTCCGCGGTTTTCATCCGGTTGAATCGCGTTAATCCCACTTCTGAAGTTGTAGGCGTTGTTACTCTTACGCCGAACCATTATCAATAAACATATAAATAAGACTTAAAGAAACTTTATTTGACATAGGAATATTAAAAACATAATTCATAAAGCGATCACATAAAACGTTCATAAGTGTTTAACGTACATACCTTAACGTACATACTAATAAGTGTGTGTCGTAACGACTACACACACACACAACAGTGCGGCGTCGGAGGTGGTATTGCCAACCTCACCCTACATCTTATAAAAATAAGTTATTATTCCGGTATTTTATTTATTTTTATTAAATTACTTTATTAGTCAATGTATATTGTTAGTAAGTATTTAAAAATAGATAGTACAATTAATTATTTTCTAATGACTGACAATAAAAGAAGTAAACTTGATATATATATATTTATACATATTATAATATTTTACTTTTTTAAATAATATTGCGTAAAAAAATATAATTATGAACTGGGATTTAAATAACTAATATTTTCCATAGTTGTATATTCGTTTGACAACTCATCACTGGAGAATTGAGAGTAATAAGACAAAGCAGACGAAGATGATGTTGGACGGAAATTTGCGGGTGTTTTATTGAAAGTTGTAGATGAAGTATTATAAAATTTATTATGTTCTGGCGTTCTTAAATTTTGTAGGAGCTGCATTGTTTGCATTCTAAATTCAAATTTCTGATCCGTAGTTAAAGATTTAACGGATGGTAGTAATGAATAAAAAAAAGCTAAATCCTCATCGTTGTCAGAGGTTTTCTTTGATGCTTTGTGGCTTTCCATAAAGTCGATTAATGCATGTTCCACATTGGGTTTTTTTCTTTTACTTGTGGATTTTTCGTTTGAAGATGTTGCTGTGATTTTCATATCTATGTTGCTGTTATTTATACCATCGTCAACACAAGTCACTGAATCATGCTCAATTTCATCAAAATTGTCTACTCCATCTTCTTCAGTTGTTGCATAACTAGAATCAGTATTACGTAACTCCTTAGTTTTTCTCAGGAATGATAACTGTTCACCATAGACGTACTGTCTAATTTTTTTAGCCGCCGAACCAGATCTATTGCATTCATCTTGTTTTTTCAAGTTTCGCGTATAATTATCTCGAATTGTACGCCATTTCGAAGTTATATCTTGCACTAAAATAAAAAATAAAAATAAGTTTACTTTTTTCACATAATGGTTATTAAGTGGATATTTTTGTTTATTTGGTTTTAAATTATTTAATTTAAATTATTATTAAATTGTTTTAATTAGTTTTTAAATTATTTGATTTTTTTATGTTATTTTATCCACCAGATACCTCGCTTCAGGGTGCAGTTTTAAAGAACTGCATTATAACTATCGGATTGGGAGAAGTACTGCAAGTGAAGTCGTCAGAAAAGTATGCAAAAGTATTTGGAACAGATTAAAAGAAATATGCATTCCCATCCCTGATCAGGGTATGTGGCTTAAAATTGCCAAAGAATTCAATGAAAGAGCAAATTTTCCAAACTGCTTAGGTGCTGTTGATGGAAAACATATCCGAATCATAAAACCAGAAAGAAGTGGTTCATTATATATGAATTATAAGCATTACTTTTCCATTGGACTGCTAGCTATTGCCGACGCAAACTATAAGTTCATTTATGTAGATGTTGGATCTTATGGAAAAGATTCAGATTCAACTATCTTTAAAAACTCGGCACTTTGGGAAAATTTGAAAAAAAATAATTTGAATATACCTGCATCAACAATAGTACCAGGAGTTGATATTTCATTACCATACGCGTTTGTTGGTGACGAAGCATTTGGACTGGACAAGCACTTACTTCGACCCTTCTCTGGTACTCATTTGCCAGTTCGAAAAAAAATATTTAACTATCGTCTATCACGCGCAAGACGATACGTAGAGTGTACATTTGGCATTCTTTCTAATAAGTGGCGTATATTTCACAGACCGATCGATGTACACGTAGATTTCGCAGTCGATATTGTTAAATGTTGTTGCGTTTTACATAATTTTGTTCGTGACCGAGATGGGTTCAAGTTTGACGATACACTAGCAATCAGTGGCTTTGAAGAACTTAGCATTGTTGAAAACTATTTGGTACCTCGAAGTCCTAACCGTTATCGTGATGCGTTATCTAATTATTTTGTAAGTGAAGAAGGACAATTGGAATGGCAGATGGGTAAAATATAATAAAAACTTAATTTATAAAAGAATTAACGTATTTTTAAATTGTGTACCGATGTATTATATTGTATTATATAAATTATAAAATAAAATAAAATACTTACAAATTACTTTTTGTTCAGAGTTATTTTTTTCTTGAAACTTGCTAATGATACTTAAGGCAATCTCCCTCCATGCCGTATTTTTTTTCGTTTTGTCTTTGTAGTTTTCGTCTGCAGTGTTCCACAACAATGGCCTTTTTTGCACCTCATTTATTAAAATCTCGCAGTCAACATTTGCTGCCATAATAATTATTTTAGTGCTTATAATAATAATACTAATTATAATTATTTTTGTATATTATAATATTACACGTGGACGAGTGGGTCAAAAACGTCTGGATAGGATATAACGTGCGTACTGCGTATACAAAAGTGCGCCCGTGTGACCACGCAGTTGACGTTCACATTTAAAAACAATACAAATTTAATTTTGGCGTTGATATGTTCGACGTCCGTTGGACGTGCGTCGAAGAGATAATACGTCGATAAAATTTGACGTCCGTATTAACGTGCGTTATTTTTAACGCGCGTTACTCGTGTGCCTGCTCCAGTGTTGCCAGATTTGGGGATTTTTCCTCAATCTGGGGAATTACCAATGTGTTGTGGATATGATTGAGGATTTAGTTATTTTTGGAGATATTTGAGGATTTTTGAATTTTCCCAGATTCATATAAATATTGATTATCACGAAAATTACAATCTTAATTCGTGACTCGTGTATGCAACGCAATTTATACGCCTAACGGCCTAACGCATTGTTGATTGTTCGCTTTTTACTATTTAGTATTCTCACTATTCTCATTTATCATGGTTAGTCATTACTACATTAGTCATGTCATCTTTTTACCGTAAATCGGCTCATTACATCGAAGGCGTGAACGTAGTGTGATTTTAAATAATAAATAACTCGTTCTTTAAAATAATAATTATTTTTAATTCAATTTAGTGTGGATCCACCCATCAGATTATATACTTAAAGGAAATAATTTATAAAGGTGAGCTATTACATTATATACCTAGGTACCTATTTGAATAAATTATTTTTTAAATATAAAAGTGTTTATATTTACAGCCAAAATGTCAAATTCAAGCGACGATGATATGCAAACTCAAGGTAAAGGTTGGCCTAAGAAAAAACCTTATACCCACAAATATTGCAAACAATGGGAAGAAGAAAAGGAATTCAAGGCGTGGATAGCAAAAAGTAAGAGAGATGTGTTTCACTTTCATTGTAAAGTTTGTTTTTCTGATTATTTGGGTGGAAAATCAGCTGTCCGTAAGCACTCAATTTCTGAAAAACACCAACAAAATATGCGATCAACCCAAGTATCTTCAAAAATTAATTCCTCATCTGCATTCCAACCACATACCACATTCATTAAAAAAATGAAAGAATCTGAAATCAGAATATCAATGTACATCGTAGAACATAATGTTGCCCTTAGATCGTCGGATCATCTCATTTCACTTTTTAAATCTATTTGTCCTGAGTCAGATGTAATTAAACAATTCTCATGTAATCGTACAAAGGCAACTTCTATTGTCTGCAATGTCATTGGTCAGTTTGATTTCGATAACCGTATATCAAAAATGAAAACACAATTTTTTTCAATCATGATTGACGAGTCAACTGACCATTCGTCAATCAAACATTTGGCAATTGTAATAAGAATGTTTGACTTTAAAAAGTTTACTGTTCGAGATGAATTTGCAGCACTACTAAAAGTAGCTGATGGCACTGCACAAGGGATTCATTCTGTTCTTTTGGAATTCTTCAATAACAATAATATTCCTTTCAAAAAAAATATGGTAGGATTTGCTTCTGATGGAGCCAGTGTAATGTTTGGAGTAAACAGGTCTGTTAAAACATTGTTAGAAATAGACAGCCCTGGATTATTTGTTATAAAATGTACTTGTCATTCACTGGCTCTTATTGCATCTTATGCATGCGAAAAAGTTCCAAATAAAGTCGAACAGCTTGTACGTGATGTCTATACATACCTTAAATATAGTGTTAAAAGACAGTCAGCTTTTAACGAGTTCCAAATGTTTGTCGAAGCAAAACCACACAAGTTACTTCAACCCTGCCAAACCAGATGGCTATCTTTACACAGTTGCATCAAACGTGTGATTGAGCAATACTCGGCCTTAAAATTATATTTCACTGGAGAAAAGTTAATAGATAATAATGCCGATAGAATACATTTAATGTTATGCGATCCAATGATTGAAATTTATTTACATTTTTTGGACTATATTCTTCCAATCATCACAGATCTTAATATTGAATTCCAATCTGCCAAACCAAAAGTGTACAAACTTTATTCAAAAATTGAAACCATGTATAAAACTGTCTTATCATTTTTTATCAAATCTGAGTATTTAGAAATCACAAGTGTATCACAAATACAATACAGAAACCCTACCAACTTCTTACCTCTGGATGATATGTATGTCGGTGGTTACTGTATGGCTCTCCTTTCAAAAAAATTGATTCCAAACAAAAATGAATTTCTCAACATTTGTCTTAGTTTTTATATCGAATGTTGTCATCAATTATATAAAAGATTTCCATTTAACTCACCACATGTTCAAATGTTAAAAAATTTGAGTTTTGTTGAGCCTAAAAATATTAAGAATATAGTTACCATTTCTCCGGTTGCTATTCATTTTAAACATAAACTACCTATGGACTTAAATAATTTGGACAGACAGTGGAGACTTATGCAAAACACAAATTTGGACTATGATATGCATATGATGGATTTTTGGCAATGTGTTAAAAGTATAAAAAATTCTGATGACTCAGAAACATTTCAATTAATCAATGATCTTGTGCAATATATACTTATATTACCTCATAGTAGTGCAGCAGTAGAAAGAATCTTTAGTACAATTAATTTAAACAAAAATAAAACAAGAAATAGGTTATCTACTGAAACATTAACAGGGATTTTATATGCTAAAAATATTTTAAGTGCTCAAGAAAAATCATGTTTTGATTTCAATATCGATAAATATATGTTAAAATATCATACAAATAGCATGTATAAAATATAATATATATACGACTGAGTTGTTATGTTTTTTTTTTTATTAATATTTTATAAATTGGTTATGTCCAGGGAAAATACCTATGTATTGTTAATTACTATTTTCTTTATCATCATTATTTAGATTTAAATCAAGATGGATATTATAATATTATATTGAAATTTATATTAATTAAAACTTTGTTTAACCAAATTTAATAATGATTCATTTTTAAAATAAATATATAATAAAATATATATATGACTGAGTTGTTATGTTTTTTTTTATTAACATTTTATAAATTGCTTATGTACAGGGAAAATATGTATTGTTTATGTTTATTACTATTTTCTTTATCATCATTGTTTAGATTTAAATCAAGATGGATATTGTAATGTTATATTGAAATTTATATTAATAAAACTGTTTAACCAAATTTAATAATGATTCATTTTTACTCTTAATGTTTCTTGATATGGTTCTATTCTAGTAAACTATAATAATTTTATAACTGTTATGTTAAACACACTATTGTTAGACAAATGTTGATAGTTGGCAGTTTCTACCACAGATATATACTAATACTAGATAGCCGTCTTCGGATACACCATCGCAAAATAATTGAAACCGACGCCATATGCAAAGAATACAACTCGGTAAATAAACGTTATCAATATTTGACTTTTATCAGTATTATACATAATATTATATTATAGACAATTTATTATTTATATCAATTTAATATTTATTACTTACCTATATTTTATTATTTCTCAATTTTTCAGACTTCAGTTCTCTGTTTTATAATATTAGATCATAAATCATAATATTATTGTTGTTGTTGTTTATTAAGTGATAACGTTTGTTTACCGAGTTGTATTCTTTGCATATGGCGGCGTGTTTCACTGATAACAAGAAGACGGCTATCTAGTATTAGTATATATCTGTGGTTTCTACCTACATATTACCTATTTTTATAATTATTTTAATTGAAAGTAGTTTTTTCATATCAACAATTATCAATAAATATTATGAGATAACTGGGGATATTGATGGGAAAATCGAAACTTTCGATAGTTAAAATCGAAATTTTTGACCTTTTACATCTGGCAACACTGGCCTGCTCCCATAACCGATAATGTAGTCCTACAACGCGCGTCAAAAAGTACGTGCGTATCAACGCATTTTGTACGCTCGTGTGGCCCCAGCCTAAGAATACATGAAACATAACCGAATTTATTTCGACTGCACTCACACGATACGAAATAACGAAAACATTTTAAACGAAAAATAAGATAACGGCTGCACGCACACACCGGACAGTTATCACACAACAGCTGTTGTCAACCGCACCGCGGTGACGCACGATACGAACCGCTACCTCAACACGAAATTCACAAAACGAAAAAACCCGCCAAACGAATAAGATTTAAATCCAATGTTGGCGACAACAGTAATACAGATGCGTTCGGATGAAATTATTAAATAATAGTTAGTATTACTCTGCAATACACAATACTAATATGATGAACGAAAGGTAAGAGAATATTATTAGTTACCTAGTTAAAATGTATAAAGTTAAATTGATTATTCAATTAAATAACATTTACTGTTGTCTGTTACCTAATATAGTAAGTTGATTTGTTCAGTATCCATAATATACACTTAATTATTTAATTTAATATTAATCAATTCATCTCTTTTTAATTTATCATGCTACCTAGCATACAAACTTTATACATATCTAAGATTAATAAAATTATCACTTATGACTCAAATGTTTAAAGGTCCTATTTTATTCTTAAAAATTATTTGGTCTATACATTTTGAATATTTTATCATATGTACTTATGTATTATTAAAACCTAGCCATTATTGGTGTTATTAAATGTACCTACAAAGAATATTATTATTTTTTTTTTTACCAGTATGTCTTGTGGACCTCCTACAAAAAAAAAGAGATAAGGGCGTAGGAACAATGACCAAATAGAGTACCTTGTAGACTATTTGATTCAACACCCGAATGTAGCTACAGGGAAATTCATGAAAATGAATGCAAGAGATGCACTCCAAGGATCTTGGGAAGAACTTGTTAAACAGTTGAATGAGATGCGAAGTAATGGGCAATCTGAAAAAAACGTTAAATCTTGGAAAGAGGTTGGTAATATGTACCAGGTATATAGATGTGCACAAGATTTTGTGTTGGGTACTGCACACCTTTTAAACAGTACTATAAATAAAACTATTAGTAGCTAGCCTATTTGCTTCAATCCTCATTATTGTATATTATGTAAAAGAAATATATTTGATTAAAAGTTATATATACATATTTAAATAAAATTCATAAATTAATATCAAATTTGGGTAATTATACTCATTAGCTTATTACATTTATTATAATAAAATAATAATACAAAAATGGTAATAGATAAATAAATTTCATAAGACATACAATTCTTGATAAAAAGTACTAACATTTTTTGTTTGATTACCATTGATTTCTATTTTAATTTAATTTTAAGTACAATTTTTAATAGTATACTATTATTCATACTATTTACATGCACTCAATGTTTTCAAAAATATGCTTCTGAGCTAAGTTTGGAAAAAATTTACCAATATTTGCTAGCCCAATAAGTAGCCTCAAATTTACTAAGCTACAATGACAGATAAATTTCAATATCGATAAAGATCTTTAGACACCTCAAGCTTATAATTGTTCTTTTATTTTATGATCAAAAAATAGTCTTGGAGAGACCAAAAAACAAAAACGTCGAAAAAAGTTAGTGCGCTCAGAAGAGAAAGGGTGCAAACAGGCAACAAAATAATAAATATGCCTCAACTGTCAGATTTGGACAAGAAAGTTTTAAGTATTATTGGGAATGAATATATTGAAGGGACATGATGTCCGGATTCATGGCCCGAAGAGCAGGTATTTTAAGAATATATACATTACAATATTACATATTATAATGTTTTTAGTAAATGATAACATTTAATATTAATTACTAATACTAACAGTTTTGCAAAGTCATCAATCTGTTTAAAAATAGTTTATTCAACTGATTACTAATTATTATTATTTAACTCAAATTAAATTACCTATTAGTTTTTGTTTGTATTGGAAATAAATAATCTTATATTTTTAGGAAAATAATGTACAAAGGACTGCTTCAGATGATAGTAGTATTTATCTAAAAGAACCTGTACCTATGGCATTGGTAGTAGATGAAGAAAACAATAATAAAGGTTTGTAATTAGTGCTATATAAGCTTGTCTTCTTCGATATTCTATATTTGTATTCTATTCCCTTCATCTACACCACCATAGGCATCTGTCACCCATTTCTTCTTTACTCACACTCTTATATCTTACGTACTAATTTAAATTTAATTCCAATGTAGAAGATGATATTGACACATTATTAGAGAACATTGAGTATGAAACAATTAGTTGCGGCTTCGTTGAAGTCTATGAAAATGCAACACTTGCTGTTACCAGTAAAATTAACAAAACTTTAGATCAAAGCAATATAAGGGGTTCTAAAAGTTCTCAACGACCAAGTAAGTTAAAGTGTTATTTAAATGTATAGTTGTAGTCAGGGGTCCAATTTGGGGTAGAGGCACCCTTATATTGGTTGTGTATTGGTAACCAAGCATATAAATTTTATATGGTACCCATAAAAAAAAACAAAAACAAACATGGCAAGTGGTAGACAGTAGTACTAGTTTTCTTTTGTCTTCAAAAATCTCATTGTGATTTTAATTTTCTTGTTTTTATTCTTCTAGAAATAGTGAAACAAAATCTTAGAAGCCAGCTACAAACAGCAAGAAATACATTCAATATTATAGCAGATAAACAAACTGATTCTATTAAAGTTATTGCAGATTCTCTACTGGTGATTGGAAAAGCTCTTGACAAAATGGCTGATAATGATATACAAAGAACAGAGAATGAAAGGAAGATGTTAATATTGTATGAAAAAATACTTGAAAAAAAATAGCCCAAGTGACCATATAAAATGAAATGATAAAAAATATATTATTATATATTATTATTTTTTTTATATTTACTAACATTTGTTTTATGTGATATGATATAAATATTGTTAAAAGTTTTGTTATTTTTTTTTTTAATCTTTAAAGAAATGTTAAGTTTCAAGTTTAAAAGATTGAGTTTGATAATCAACATTTATTTCATTCACAATATTTGTACATCTCAAAAAAATTAGCCCAAGTTACTATGAAGGATATCATATAAATATTGTTATTTTTTTTTTAATCTTTAAAGAAATGTTAAGTTTTAAAATTAAAAGACTGAGTTTGTTAATTAAAATTTATTTTATTTTCAACAATTCTACATTTTTCAGTTTGTTCTCCTTTAATTATTTTAATCATCTCCTTCTCTTAAATTATCAAACTGATCTAAGATTTGTCTTTGTATCCGCTTAGCCACTGCTCTTGGACCTCCTCGTTGATCAATGTATGGTATTTCTAGATTTGCATCCATATTTTGACCATTTATTTCAACATCTAAATCTTCTTCGCAATTAGGTAATTTATAATGATTTCGCATGTTATGGAGTGTTGCACAAGCATTTATTATTTTGCCAGCTTTATCGGGAGCATACATTAGTACTCTTTGATATGAAAGGCACCTCCAAACACTTTTAAATACACCAAAAAATCTTTCTACCACATTTCTGGCTTTACAAATATTTTTAGTGTATTCAAATTGACGTGTCCCTTCCGGATAATGAGGTAACGGTGTCATGAGCCATGGTTCTAATGGATACCCAGCATCACCTAGGTAAAACAATTACATAGGTAAACAATGAATTAAACAGTAGCAAAAATATAAGCGTAATAGTTAGTTCCTTTTATAGTTTAAAATATGAATTTAAAGACTCATTATACTAAATGTATCAATCACAAAATACTGTAAATTTAATATCAATTATTAATTATCCCATGATTAATATCCAGACGGAACTCAGCAATATTTTGTTAAATGAAACAAGGATTTTTGCAGTGAAAAAAAAAACCACAAAAATAACTAATTACTTTTTGTTTTTAACTAGTTAGTGCTTTGGTATACAAACTAACTAAATTACTTACCAATTAACCATGTACGACGTTCACCATTATTAAAATGAAATTCCATTCCCTGTCGTACGGCAGATACACTCCATATATATGAATCATTGCGAGCCCCAGGATACCGAGCATTTATATTCAAAATTTTCAAATCCGGGTCAACAATCTTATAAAAAAAATATATAATACTAGTTTTAAATTTCATAAACAATACACATATATTTTACTGCTAACAGGTAATACTTGTAATACTTACGGCTTGAACGTTGAGCGAATGGTTACCATGGTGATTAACATATGCCTCTTCGTCGATATTTGGAGCGAGAATATTGATATGTGTACAATCAATCGCTCCTAAAGTGCCTTCAAAAGGTTGGGGTGCTGCTTCAAATTTTTCTCTGGCTTTCTGTCTTTCAGTAGCTGTCATTGGAAATTTTACCCACTGTCTCAAAAGACGCTGGTTTATAGCATTTGTGACAATACTGATGGACCTACTCACAGATGGCTGGCTTATGTTGAGGATAGAGTTACCACCCAAACCTCTTTGATAACTACCTTGAGCATAGAAATGAACAGTAACTAGGAACTGAAACTTACTTGCACTTCTGGAGATAACCCTGAAGAACGTTGACTTTGCAATAAAGGCCTAATAATATTTATGACATCGAATGCTAATTCCGGACTTATGCGGAACATAAATATAAACTCTTCGAGAGGGAGATCAAAAGGATTTTGTTCATCTCTCAAAACCCTTCTTTCAATACGCCTTTCTTGTAAACGAACTCTTTCTTCTAACACCATAAGTTCCCACCATAAAAATTTTAGAGCCATGTCTATCTAAGATAAAAATCGTACTTGTAATAATTACTTCACATTAGTTCACGAGATCAAAATTCAAAATTGAAATTTTGAAAATTGTAAATAACTACGATAATAAATCAATGATAAGTGATAACACGAAATATGACGTTATTCCTCTTATCCATCCCCGGTAAGTATTATCGAGGGGTCTTGATGTGTGTATTAAGTTAACGATATTTTATTTTTACTATCGACCGTTTTAACGAAAATAGTTGTTAGATTAACGAATAACTGTAGTACAGAATCGCTTTTATCGATTATATTCGATAAGAGAATTTTCGTTAGCTTAACGAACCGAAAGTTGTCGTTAAGCTAGCTTATCGAGTTACAGAATCGAGCTACAGAGCCCGCATGGGTCATAATAATATATAAAGCAACAATGGTTTTATTATTCTTATCGGGGATCGACGTCACGCGTCGTCATAATTTCGATAAAAATAAATACTCACACTGCCACACTATATTACTACCTAATTTGACGTATATTCGACATTATATTATTTCGCAGTCTGTGTTTGAAACATCGAGTCGCGTGTCGTGTGTCCGTACTGCGTGTATTTTACAAATCTACAAGAAACTAGAAAGTACCTACGCAACTGGTAAGTACTAAAAATATTTTAAATTGTACCAAGGATAGTAACTAGTAAGATTGTTAAATCAAATGGTTTTCTTATATAATTATCATTTTGTGTAGGTATTTAAATTTAAGTTATAATGAGTGATGGAAGAAAAAGGTTGAGTGGTTCTGAATATGGAAAACGTTCTAAAGAAAAAAATAGAAAAGAACAGGAAGTTATTAAAAGATCAAAGAAAATAAATTATTTTTTATATCTAAAAGTATTGATAATACTATTAATACTACAAATACAAGTAATCAAATAATTGTCGACTCAGATTCTAGTTTTGTTGAAAATATTAAAATAATTGATAATGGCTTAAATAATAAACCTCCAGAAACAGAAAATATTAAATCTATTGATGATAGCTTAAATAATAAACCTCCAGAAACAGAAAATATTAAATCTATTGATGATAGCTTAAATAATAAACCTCCAGAAACAGAAAATATTAAATCTATTGATGATAGCTTAAATAATAAACCTTCCAGAAACAGAAAATATTAAATCTATTGATGATAGCTTAAATAATAAACCTTCAGAAATAGAAAATATTAAAATAATTGATAATGGCTTAAATAATAAACCACCAGAAACAGAAAATATTAAATCTATTGATGATAGCTTAAATAATAAACCTTCAGAAATAGAAAATATTAAAATAATTGATGATTCTGAAAATATACTTCTAAGCAACAATAATATTACTAGTACTTTATCCAAAACTACTTTTTGTGTTCCAAAAGACCCAATAGATTGGATAATTAATAACACTACTTGTGATTATATTGTAATGCACGGCTTTAACCAAAATAAAAATTTGAACTTTTTAAACAGTAAAAGACAGTACAATGATGTTAATAGATATTTAACAATTTCATTATTCGAAAGAAAATTGCTAAATGGTGAAAAATGTTTACGAACATGGTTAGTTTATTCAGAAAAAAAAGGATGTGTGTTTTGTGGACCTTGTCTTTTATTTGATAGAGATAATTATTCCACAATTTTCAAAAGATGGTTTTAATGATTGGAAAAATGCAGAAAGTAGAGTAAGCCAACATGAAAATTCCACCAAACATAAATCGAATTTGATTACTTTAAAAGAAAGAGCAAATACATTAGGAACAATAAACGTTAGTTTAACAAAACAGTTAGATGAACATATTAATTATTGGGAAAATGTATTGAGACGGGTAGTTGCTACAGTTAAAGCTTTATCATCCAGAGGTCTTCCCCTTAGAGGTCACAACGAAAAATTTGGGTCAACTCAGAATGGTAATTATTTAATGGCTATGGAACTTATATCTGAGTTTGATCCATTTCTTGCTGAACACATTGGAAAATTTGGCCAGTGCGGTAGTGGTCACACGAATTATTTATCGTCTACCATATACGAAGAAATTATTCAGTTAATGGCTGATAAAATCAGGCAAAAAATTATTGACGAAATAAAAACAGTTAAGAGGATGCCACACCACCCGTAATTTGATTAGAAAAAGTGTTTTGCGCGGGACAACTTTACTCGTTCCATATTTGTTGTAGAATTACCAAATTTTCACAACACGTAAAAAAGAACTTTATCTGTGCGACAGCGTGCTCCTTTTTTTAGTAGCACTATTCAATCATTTTTTATAAGTAAATAAAAAAAACAAAAAAACGAAATGTTTAGAAGCAAATAACTTTTATTGTATTTATGTTATCTAAAATATGAGCACGCTGTAGCACAGATAAATTTCTTCTTTATGTGTTGTGAAAATTTGGTAGTTCTACAACAAATATGGAGCGAGTAAAGTTGTCCCGCGCAAAACACTATTATAACAAAATAATTAATTATTTCGCTTGGTGTGTGCTGCGCTCATATTATATGCATGCGGCAGCGCTCGGCACCACGACGTTCATATCCCCGCTCCATTTTTCGTTGGTGGCATGGCCAACGATGTTATTGAGACCGAATGCTAATTATGGCATAATAACTGTGACCAAAATATGTAGACGTACAAAATTACTAGAAATATCTAATTAGGTACGTTTCCGAAAACATTATTACTTGTACGGTCACAATCGATACTACAAAAACATAAATACTCCGGGAGAGGGATTGTAATATTATAATTAATTATATAAACGGAAAAATAATTTCATAATATTATACTATTGACAACTTTACTGAGCTCTAGTATAGACTATAGAGTATAGAGTTCAATTAGAAAAATGTCGCCAAAAAAAAGTCGTGCCATCATAAAAAAACGTGCCCAATTAGGTAAAACATGTCTGAAAACCAGAATGAAAAAGATTCGTAATCAGCCGTAAATAACATTTAATATTTACCTTCTATTTAAAATTATTTGTACTTAGTAAGTGGTAACAACGAATTAAACGTCATAATACAATTATTAAAGAGGGGCATCAATTGGGGAGATGGTGTGCAACGTGTACATTTGCAACAACTTTTTTTTTTAAAACACATTCTTTATGCCAACAATAAATACATGAACCGATACATCTAAGTGTTTTATATTATAATTACTTACTTATTGTGATACTACCTACTTACCTACTTTTTTTTTGGCGATAAGTACAACTTATGAGAAACCATGCATTAAATTTTCAAAATTTTTTGGCCAGCCAAATTTATAATATATGTGATATATTATGTGATGTTTTCAACACAAAACAAGTGACATTATATCAAATATTCTACAATTTTTCTCCCCACTTAACCCCTCTCCACCATGAAAATTATTTTGAGGCCGGATAATGATTTGATGATTTGAATGACCTGCAAAAATGTTGGCATAAAAAATAAAATAATTGAAATGACGGCACTGCAATTAAATCAATATTGTACAATAAAATAAAATCATAAATTTAACAAATCAATATGTTATTTTAAGTTTAAATCATAATATACAATCGAATCCTATCGAAAAACCATCTGCTGAAACGCCTAAAATTGAAGTCATGGAACACAGCTTATTTACTGAAGTCGAAAATTCTAGTTCTGATGATACAATGTTAGAGTAAGCCCCTATTTGTAATTCACAAAGTTATATTTTACAACGATGGTTTTTTTTTTGGGTCTATCATCACTGACCCCTATTTTTTAGATGTAATCCGACGTCAAGCATTTTACAACCTATAATATCGGATGATATTCAAACGAGTGATGATACCGTAATATCTAAGCATACTATAGTTAGTCATGTACAATATGATTCTGTGTAAGTAAATACATTTATACTACAAATTTTAGTTTTAGATTCTGAACTAGTCAATACATTAGTAGAAAATTAGATCTTGTTTGTATAATGGGGTGGGGGGAGTCAAAAGTAAAAGCTACTGAAGTCAAAAATTGAAGCATTATTTCAATTATTTATTGTGTACAAAGACACAAAAAATAAAAACACATCATTGTAAAATCAATAGGTACATTCATCTATTCCGTTCAGAATCTAAAATTTGGGGTAAACAGTAAATTTTACAAAAAAAAGAAGTTTTTAACAAAATCGATTTGAATTTTGATGTAATTAAAAAACAAAATACTGGAATACTTGAAATTTTTATTGATTAATTTATAATTATAATATTTATTTTATTTTGGTTCATTAAATATACCTTTAGGTATACTTCTACACCAGCACATAAATATAACATAATGGTGAATAAAAATAATTTAGTGTGGCACACCGATACATCTTTTAATGACAATATTAGCCAAAATATTTCGCGGGTTAACCAAGAATCATTTGGTAATGAAGAAAATAATACAGCAGATATTGCGTCGTATAAATTACATTGTGAAAGTATAGATAAAGACTCATTGTACGTACAATATTTCAATTTTTAAGACTACATTTTAATTTTAAACTAAAAATCGCATAATAAAATAATTAATATAGATGCACGACAACTGTATTGACTGGTAGGAGAATTGTGGATATTGGTTACATTTTTGAACAAATTAAACTAACAAATAAACACGACGGCGGATTTTACTGCACATTCAATGACATGGAGTTTATTGAGGAAAAACGATGTGGGTTTTTTTCGAAATATATTTTTAAGTGTAAAATGTGCAATATTCAACAAATCATTAGTTCAGAAGACAATAATAATGATTCTTATATGGCAATAAATCAAGCTATAGTAAATGGAACAATATCAGTTGGTACGATTTTTTTTTATAATATTTTATTTTATTAATTTAAAATATATTCTAATATTTAACATATTCCTATATAATATGATGGTGTGTAATTTAATTTAATATTTACGTTTTTTTTTATGTGAAAACTTATATAGGTATTGGTTACCGACAGTTGTCTGAATTTGTCGCTGCATTAGAAATACCTTGCATTGCGAATACTACTTTTTCGAAAGTACACGAAAATTTAAGTGATAGTATCCACAATATGGCTTGGGATTAAATACGGAAGGCTGGAGAAGAAGAACGGGAATTAGCGATACAAGCTGGAGATGTTGATGAGGATGGTGTACCTACCATTTTGTACAGTAGTTTCGGATGGTCAGTGGTCAAAGCGTAGCTATAAGACAAAATATGATGCGCTGTCTGGAGTGGTATAAATAAAACTTTATTTTAAAATTATATTTTATTCTTATTTTTATTTCTGTACATTATGATCATAATTTTCAAGTAATATACAATGTTTTTAGGCAACTATAATCGGTTAGGTTAACTAAGAAAATTCTATTTGTCGGAATTCGAAATCGTTTTTGCATAATTTGTCATCGTGCTGAATCAAAAAAAGAAAATAAACCACCTCATAACTGTTTTTTAAACTGGAATAAGTCAGCAACATCTATAGAAGCTGACGGAGTGGCTGAGGGTTTTATGCGAAGCGTAGAGCTACATAACTTAAAGTTAAATCGATTAATTGGTAAAATTTATTTTCCGTTTTACATAATGAAATAGTATAATAATATTCCTACACTTTATTTATGATATAATTTAATAGGCGACGGTGATAGTAGCGTCAGTAAAAGGTTGAACGAAATATTACCCTATGGACCAAATAGGGGAGACTGGGGTAAGATGAAGTCGTGAGGTAAGATGGGAAATGTTAACAAATCGTGATCCATTGTTTTCATTATATTTTTTCCAACACACAAATTATTTATGTTGGCCATACTGTTATAATACGGTGAAATATTTGTGATTAAGCATAACGATAACACAAAAAGTCGTTTTTTCGTGATAACGGAATTTTGATGTTAAATTTATGAAAAATCATCGCTGTCTAAGGTATGTAAATCTATTTCAATTAATTATTAATATACATTATTATTATAGTATTTTTTGTAAGGATTACATTTATATCGTTTATTTTTAGTTCTATGTAGACCATAAACTAGTAGAAAACATTATATGTATTGATAGCATTTGAGTCAAGATGGGAAACTCACTATGAGGTAAGATGGGACATGTCCCATCTTACCTCAAATATCAAATATTGTATTTAGTACTTAGTAAATAATATTACAATGTAATATATTATTATATTAGTTTTAATCGAATGCGCAGGTAAAAATACTGTCATCAATATGCCTCGTGATAGAAAAAGAACATCTAATAGGCAAATGTGGGATTCTAACAATATGCGTGCTGCTGTAAATGAAATTCTTGTTCTTGGAAAAACATATAGAGAAGCATGTGAGAAGTTTAGTGTTCCAAAAAGTACTCTCGAAAGAAAGGTAGAATAATTATATAAAATTGTATTAGGTATTGTTTTACTTATAATCATAATGTATCATTTTAATAGGTAAAGAAAAAAAGAAATGATCCAACATGTGATGTTGGATTAAAAGATTCATTAGGACCAAGACAAACAGTTTTTAACACTACAGAAGAAAATGAATTGGTTTCTTATCTAAAATTAATGGAAGGTCGTTTATTTGGTCTAAGTGTTGAAGATTTAAAAAAACTTGCTTATCAACTTGCAGAAAAAAATAATATCACCCATGATTTTTCTCATGTTAAAAAAAAAAGCAGGCTTTGATTGGTACCAAGGATTCATGAAGAGGCATCCTGAACTATCTCTAAGGAAACCTGAAGCAACATCTGTTGCAAAAGCAATGGGCTTTAATAAAAGGGTTGTAGATGATTTTTTTCAACTTCTTGGTGGATTAATGGATCAATATAAATTTAAGCCTGATAGGATATATAATTGTGATGAGACGGGGATTTCTTCTGTACCAAAATCCAAATCTAAAATTATTGCATCAAAGGGTAGGAAACAAGTTGGGGCTATAACTTCTGCTGAACGCGGAGAAACCGTTACTGTGGAAATTTGTATGAATGCTGCTGGCACCTACATGCCACCTTTCTTTATATTTCCAAGAAAAAGGTTCAACAGTGAATTTATGAGAAATACCCCAATTGGTTCAGTAGCTGAATTCCACCAATCAGGGTGGATGCAAAAAGACATTTTTGAAAAATGGATGGTGCATTTTATTCAATTTTCTTATGCTACTCAAGATAATCCAGTTTTATTATTGTTAGATGGCCACTGTACTCACACTAAGAGTATTGAACTGATTCAAATAGCCCGTGATAATGGAGTTGTACTCCTTTGCTCTCCTCCTCATTGTACTCACAGATTACAGCCTCTAGATGTCGCATTTATGAAGCCTCTGAGTACATACTATGACAAAGAAACTACAAATTGGCTTAGAAACCATGGCGGTGATGTTGTAACATTAAAACAACTGGCTGAAATTTTTGGATTAGCTTTTATAAAAGCTGCAACCATGACAACAGCAATCAATGGTTTTCAAAAAACAGGAATTTGTCCGTTTAATCCAGATATTTTTAATGATTTGGATTTCATGGCTGCTGAGACAACTAATGTACTAGTAGAAAAAGATGATATGGCTCAAGTTTCCAGTGTTCCGCCTTTACCAGTCATCAGAGAGTCATGTATGTTACCAGAAGCTTCAAATTCTACAACAGATAATGAAAAAGTACCAGATCCTATACCTGGGTGTTCACACTGGAATGATCAAACACCTACAGTAAAAAAAACTACATTTAAAAATGTTTCACCTGAAGATGTTTTACCTGTACCTCAGCAAACATTAGAAAATAGGGAAAAGAAAAAAAGGAACTCTCGCTTTAGAGGAAAAACTGCTGTCATAACAGAATCTCCATATAAAAAGGCATTGGAAGAGCACCAAAAAAATAGTAAAAAGTTTCCAGCTAAACGCAAGGTTACAAATGTAAAAAAAAAGTTATTTTCCAAACCTGACAAACCTTCCAACAAAGTGTATGAACAAAATGATGATCAAACAAGTAATGAAGATGATGTTGAATGTCTTTACTGTGGCAATACCTATTTGCAATCAAATGAAGGCTGGGTTCAATGCAGGGCATGCTTAAAATGGGCACATTGTTCTTGTGCTGGCGAAGATGACAATGATGATGAACTGTATCACATTTGTGACATTTGTAAAGTTTAAGTGACTATTTAGTACTTTTATTATGTTTTTGTTTATTTTACTAACTAACTAAATATTTGTTATATATTTTTATAAAGTGACTGAGAAACTGAAATATTCCTAAAAGCTTACATAGGTATTAAGTATTTACCTACTAAGAAATTTAGTTTTTTTTTTTTTAATTAAATAGTTTGTTTAAAATTTTATATTTTACTGAAAAGTTATTTGTAAAGTTTAAGTACCTAACTGTTTAGTATTTTCATTATTTTTTTGTTTATTTTAATAACTAACTAAGTAGGTATTCGTTATATATTTTAATACCTGACTGAGAAACTGAAATGTTCCTAAAAGCTAAATAAGAAATTAAATAAGAAATAGTTTTTTTTTTTTTTTAATTAAATAGTTTGTTTGAAATTTTATATATTTTACTAAAAGGTTATTTGTTTCATTTATTTTATGTTTTATATTTTACAAATAAAGTTCCTTAAACCTTTGTTTAAGTTTTTTTTTTTAAATTGAGTAATTATTTAAATACCTAACTGAATCCTAATGTTACTGTTATGAATAACCTATTTATCAATAAATAATTAGGCACCTGATATTTATTTTTTATACATTCATTTATTTGGCCCATCTAACCCAATACTATGTCCCATCTTACCACAGTTATGGGGTAAGATGGGAAAATTTCAATTTTCTGGAAAAACCAAAATTTATATTAAAAAAGTTAAAATATTTAAATTTTGATAGCAAATTTTGAAACTGCATGTAGTTCTGTATAGTTTGATACTTTAAAATAACCTTTTATATGAAATCAATATGATAAAAAATTAGTTGCAAGTTAGGTGTCCCGTCATACCCCAGTCTCCCCTATGTTAGTGGAAAAAATTGAATGCCGCAATCATTTACTGAGGAATTATATGCAAAAATTGTCAGTTATAAGTAAGAAATCTTCTTTTCCAATACTTTTAAGAAAATTTGTGCAAACACACACAATGCGATTTAGAACTGCAGTCATTAGAGCTATAGCTCACCGTAAAAATGAATGTACATCTACAACACAAAAAATTGAAGGTAAGTGGTTGTACTTACCTAATATTATTTATTTAATGTGTGTAGGTACCTAATAAACGCTATTATTTCATGATATTTTAGATTTAGCTAAAGATTTGCAAAATGGGCCATTTCACGTTCTTGGGCAACATTACAAATGTGATAAATATTTTTGTGATGAAAAAAAAAATTGCGGAGAAAATTGGGTTCCACAAGCAATAGAAAGTGGCATGTTAATGGAAATTAATAATGCGGCCAATCGATTAGTTTTTAATTCTAAAAGCTTAATCATAGATGTTGACAACAACATCTGTGAACAATTTAATAGTGTGATAAACAAATACATCGGTGGCAAAAGGATAAATTTATCTCAACGTAACGCCTATAATACTAGCAGCAGTAATTTCTTTTAACTCAAACCAGTATTTACGTGCTATAACTAAAAAAGTTATAAATAAAAGTCCATGTATTATAAAAAAATATATATTTATTTAAATTTTCAACGTTTTAATTTAAATAATTTAATTTTAGGAAAATTTGGTAAAAAATTTTTGAAAAGTGCCAATAGGATACGATTAAATAATCAAAGCAGGCGCAGATTGTTTCAAGGGAAATCAAAAAGAAAATCTAAATTTATTGGACCAGATGAACATAATGGTTTAACAGATTTGCTACAAGACGATATAACTACGGAAGAACTTGATGTAAAAAAAAAACAGTTTATTGATAAATTAATGAAAGCTGATAGAGGTATTTATAAATTTCGTATTCCAAATTAAAAATGTATGTTTTTTTTCAAATATATATATATAATTTTTTATGTTGTTTTATTGCGACTTGAAATTATGTATAAGATTATTTTCAAAAAAGTTAAAATCTTTCGAAATAATGATCATACCTACCTTTTATTTTATATATTTATTTACCTACACAATTTTACAAATGTATTATGTAATTGAATTTTAGAAATGTTGGAGAAAATAACAAGATCTCAGGCAAAATCTCAAATTTGGCATACTGAAAGAAAACATCGTCTAACAGCCTCAAAGTTTGGGAAAATATGTAAGATGAGGCCTAATACTTCGTGTAAGAAGACAGTGCATGAACTATTATACGGAAAAAAGAACCATAAAATTAAGGCAATTGAATATGGAAGAGTTATGGAGCCAATCGCTAAATTACAATTTGAAAAAAAAATTGGATTTAATATCGATCCAGCTGGTCTGTTCGTGGATGATATAATACCTTATTTGGCTGCAAGTCCAGGTAAGAATTATAATTTTATAAATATTTTTTAGAATGCATGTTACATTGCAGTAATCATAATATTACAGTAAATTTAATATATATATATATATTTATAATAATTGATACTTGTACAAATATCTTGTTTTTAGATGGACTTATAGATCAAAATTTTATCATTGAAATAAAATGTCCTTTTTCCGCTCGTGAATATTATGATATATTTGAAGCAATCCGAGAAGGAAAAGTAATACATAATGTACCTATGTCTTAAATATTTAATTTCGTTTTGAACACATTTTAATATTATTGCAGATTACATATTGTATAGTTGACAAAAATAATATAGTACAACTAAAAAAAAATAGTGATTACTTTTATCAAATCCAAGGACAGTTACACATCACAAAAAGATCAACGTGTTTTTTTTTATGTACACTGAAAACTGGAATCACATGATTGAAATTCCATATGAAAATGAATTTTGGGACAAAATGGTAGACCATTTATGCACGTACGTATATAAAATACTTTTTCAATAATTATTAAATCTATAGGTAACATTTCAATTTGATTTCAGATTTTATACCAAGTGTTTGCTACCTGAAATAGTAAACCCCAAATTCGGTAAAAGATTTTTAATAAGTGATATTGCTGAGCCATCACATATTAAGGAAAGACAACAAAATATTTTTAAAAAAAAAACGGCTTCAACCAAATAATCGTGTAAATAAAATTATGTACCATTTATACAGAACTTAATAAATAAACCTTCTATAAGTGTATTTTTTATTTTGTGCGTCATTTATCCGTCAATCATCAATATAGACACATAGTTAAATCATGGGTACGCGCAGGTATTTAAAATGCCGAGAATAGCATGGTAGCAGTACAATAGAAATACATATTATGTCGTAATACGTAATACATATAGGCCTAAATACACTACAACTGTCGTCAACTACATTTGAAACGTAACACTCAGCACGACGATCTTTAGAATAATAATGTGCCTCAGTGCCTCTCCCGTGACTACGACGCGCGGACCCCGTCACAGAGTTAATGGGCGTGGTTACGGCCTGCCGCGACGGCGGCGATATGGCGAACAACGCCATCTCTGGAGCGATGCACGTGTACAGGTTTTGGTGTGACATCCTCTTAAGTATTATTCGATAATAGTAGATAGTAGTCCCGATATTAACTATCCTTCGTTATTCGTTATGTTCAAGAAAACGGCGTGCCAATAGAACGATTTCTTAAATTTCTTCCAAACACTGGTCATAAATCTATTGAGTTATTTGATTCAGTTACAAAGCTTCTTAATTCTTACGAAATAGAAATAGAAAATTGCCGAGGTCAGTCCTATGATAATGCCCGAAACATGTCAGGAATATATTCAGGACTACAGGCAAGGATTAAAGAGTTAAATCCTTTAATTGAATATGTACCTTGTTCCGCCCACTCACTGAATTTAGTAGGATCTTGTGCAGCTGATAGTTGTGATGATACATTGACATATTTTTCCCTTCTTCAAACAGTATACAATTTTTTTTCATCATCCACGAATCGATGGGAAATATTGAAAACCCAATTAAAAAATAATCCTGAGTCAAAAACAATGAAAACATTATCAAACACAAGATGGTCTTCTCGTGATGATGCATGTAAAAGTTTGAATAGTTCTTGGAATGAAATACGTAATGCACTGATATCAATAACAAACAATTTAACAGAAAAGGCAACTACGATAAATGAAGCTCGTAGTATACTTAACAAACTGGATAGTTTGGAAACGGCGTTTATGACAGTGTTATGGGGTTGCCTTCTTGACCGTTTAAACAAGGCTAGTAAACAACTCCAGAGTGTTAATATTGATGTATCAGTCATAGTAGATATTTATGATTCATTAATTGAATATACAAAATCATTAAGAAATCCAATTATATTCAATGAGTATGAAAACAAAGCAAAACTTTTATCAGTTGCAAAAGAATATAAAAAATCAAGAAATAGAGTACGAAAATCTTTCCATGATGAAACTCGTAATCAAGAGCAAGAGTTAGAGGGGAGTGACAAATTTCGAGTAAAAACATATACAGTCATTTTAGATTGTTTAACAAATGAATTAGAAGATAGACGAGCAGCGTATTTCCTTTTTAATTCGCGTTTTTCTTTTCTTGGCAAATTAACAGAGTATAGTGTGGATCGGGGGGGTGTAACTCATAGGCAGTATTCGGGATAGCGTATTAGTACATATACCAACCACCGGGAGCGTCACATACGATTCTACCGTTCGGCGTTCACCTAATCAGTAATCACTAATCGCCGACCGTCGTAACGACATTTTATTTTTAGTTTTTGACTGTAATCTGTGACGACTTTAGTTTTCGACTTTTTAGTTTTTCCGCTTTCTCGAGTACCTATTTACCTAATTTTGTTTCACCATTATTAATAATGCCTAAAAATCAGTACCAGTGTTCAGTGGAGGGCTGTAGAGAAAAATGTAAGTAAATTTATTTATTATTGTATTACATTTCTAGTATTATAATGTATTTTATGTAATTGTTGTAAATACATTATAGATATTATGACACACCGCTTTCCAAATCCTCGATTGCATGAAGCTCGGCTATTAGAATGGATAAGATTAGTTGGATTAACAAATATGAATCCTCAAACAGTATACGACAAAAAAAGAATTTGTCACCGTCATTTTTCTGATGACTGTTTTAGTGTTGGTACAAAGAGGCTTAATTGTAATGCGTATCCAACTTTATTTATGCTTGGTAAATTAATATATCTACGTAAAACCAAATAACAAATACCTAAACAGTAAATAATATTACCAACCAATTTCTGATAAATTATTATGTTTTTTACTATAGTGTCTAGTGAGGTTACATTTATACATGATGTTCCATTACAATCTCATAGCACACCGATTAACCAACGTTTGAATTTGGAAACCTCTTGTAATGCTATTAATAATGTTTCAAGTATTGAAGTGGATGTTCCTCAACCTCATTGTAGTTCAGGTAACAGTACATACTTTTTAATTATATATCATAATATATTATATATCATTATATATCATTATATATTATATATATTATACTGTTTTGTCAATCCCACAAACAAATTAAATTACATTTTGTAATCAAAATAATATGTACTATTTAAATATTCTATTAATGTTAGTATGGCTAATATGCTTATGTATGAATAATATGGCTGTGTCTTAAAATTAAGAAGCTTTGAAGCAATATTCCAGTTAGTGTGGGCTAATACTTGTACCTAAATAAATTATGTTTACATTTAGATAAATTTATTTTTTAAATATTTTTTAGATAATCTTGATGTATCTGGAGTTGATGTTTTAAATTTAGAAGATACTGAAAAACTAGAAGATACAGGGGGCCAATTCTTGAAATTATGCGACTAATTCTCACATGTGATAAAAGTCACAGATTTTATCGAAGGTGACTAATTTTAATCGCATGCGACTTAAAATTGGTATTCTTGAATTAAATCGATAAGATTTTATCACTTGTCGTATGCGATAAAGTATTCCGAATGAACCACTGTGGTAACAACACAAAATCTAGATTTTAACCTCAAATAATCCGGAATTCTACATAATATTTACTAGTTCTAGATAAGAAGTACTAGATAGTACTAGATAGTACTAGTCTCTAAACCGTGATTAACTTTACAACCTTACAGTTAAGTATTTGTTATATTTTTTTTTTGTTTATTTTGTTATAAGTACCATACTACCATTTTTAATATTATAATGTTGCTAGGAGCCAGTGACCCGGAACAATAGTAATAGTTGATAGGAGCCAGTGACCCGAAACAACAGTATTAATGTATAACTAACATAGGGGGTACGTCCGAAGGACATGGCATGCAAAACAACCATTCTAGGAAGTGAAGGGCAGCCGGTAAAACACGATATATGCAAATACCAAGAAGACAAGAACTATTCTATTTAGACAGCCGAAATATAATAATATATATATATATTATTATGTGTATAAGAATATATGCGCAAATATCTAATCTGCGAGTACCGGATTACAAGGACAACACTGACAGGAAAGAGTAGTTAAAACAAAAACTCCAGGAGGCACATAAGATCGCTAGGGAAAGACTTGTTAAAAAAAAAGTAAAATCAAAGAATTATTATGATAAAAAAGAGCATACTGAGGAATTAAAAATTAAAGATTTAATATTACTTAAAGACCACACACAAAGGAATAAGTTGAGTCCACTTTGGAGGGGACCATTCGAGATTTTGGATATTTTAGATTCAGAAAATATAATTATATTACGGAATCGTAAGCATGTGACGGTTCATAGGAACGATGTAAAGAAATATTATGATAAAAATGACAATAATGAAGATGTTAACATTGTTGAAAATAATGACGATATTGATAATGATAAGGATAATGATATTGAAAACTAAAAATAAGAAATAAAATATTTTTTTATATAATATAAAATTAAAGTATAATCCAAGGGGGAAGGAAAACATAAGGAATGATTTTTTTTTAGTTAAGTATAACAATTAATAGTATGTAAGATTATATTATAGCAATTAACATTGATAATTAAAACAAGTAAATAATGACGAATATTATAACAGAAGGAGTGTCACCCACAAGTTCGTTATCATGGATTTTGAGTTTTCCATGATAAACAGGACAAGCATGGTGGTAATTTCGGGAGCAATGTCAAATAGTTTGGACAAGTGCAAAATCCGAAAGCTTGAGGGACGACCGTTACTTTTGCCACTTCATGAACGAGTAAGAGAAATGAAAGTTCATGAACTACTGTTGGCTAAGAAAGAAATAAAAAGGATCTTCAAGTGCAAGGAGGTGCTAAGAGAAGCTTGTTTGGCACAGATGGACAAAAGTTTGAGGTCCACGTTAAACAATTTGAACCCGGTGTTCATAAAAAATTACATTAGTAAGGGGGACAAAATTAATATAATAGTACTGTGGAATGGACATTCCGATCAAAACATACTAAAAAGATTAGAAATAGATAATTTTCCCATCCTTAACATAACCTGTTACGATAAGACAAATAACCATACATTTACGATACAACTAGAAAAACTAAACAATAAGGAAATAATTTTCGAATGGGAAATAGGAAACTTCAATAAAAACGGACGGTTATTGAACTTAGAGGCAGGGGCGTATACAAGGGGGGTGATAGGGGCGATCGCCCCCCCTAGACATTGTTGAATGTGTTTCATGTATAGGTGCTTACATATTTTATTATAATATTATATTACAAAAATTAAAAATACAGTGCATATTTTTTCTTAATGGAAATGGATAATGGTTATCAAAAACCTGTTATCAATTAATAAAACATCTATAACCATACTTCTTTATCACGATGTCTATAACGGACTATAAAGATAGGCTCTGTAACAGACAGTGTGACATCGATGTTGAAAAATTGTTAAAATTGAATATAACGTGCTGTTGTTACAGTTGTGGATGGACAAGGACAACCGTGGTTGATGGATGTTCTCTATATCTGTGGTATGTGAAATGTGCTACAATTATGGCTGTAGATAAGACTGATAAGAGTCAAAAGATTAGAGATATCGTGGCTGTAATCACAGATATATACAATAATTATTATTGTTGTTGTATCTGTGGCAGTGTGGAGCTATAATAATTATTAATTGTGACCGTCTACAACTTACAAGATTATGTTATTTATTTTTTTTTTAATACTATAGTCAAATTTATTTTAGTTCACGTACGACAGACGACAGTACGACACCATAGCAGTGTTTGGCGTTTATTACTATGGATTCTATGAAGCGGAAACAGCCTTCTCTCTTAAATTATTTTCCAAACAAAAAAATATCGTCAACAGAGGTAAGTGATTCAAATGAGCCAGTAGATGTTTCCCAAACAGCAATACCACGAGCAATACCACAACTCAATGTAATTTGTGATGATAATAAACAAAATAATATAACATCAGATTTAGTTTTCGATAATGATATTGGTAATTTTATTGGTAAAAAACTTGACGACTACACAAAATTTAGACTGTTGGAAAACCCTTGGAAACCACTGAAAAACTTTGAGTATCCATTCTCCATTCACAAAAAAAAGGAAAAGATGAAAAACGTTTTTTAAGAAATAATCATTTTGACCAATATCCGTGGCTAATATATTCTGTATCAAAATCTGGCTGTTTCTGCAAATATTGTACACTTTTTTTAACTCACAATAAAGGTGGAAAACAAAATACTGAAGAATTGAAAAAACTTGTAACATTACCACTCAGTCAATATTCAAAATTACTTGGTAAGGATGGATATTTAGAAAAACATAATCAAAATCATTACCATCAGGATGCAATTTTAAAATCAAGTGACTTTTTAAAAACTTACAACTCACCTAATAAGCAGGTTAAGAATATTCTTAACAGTGAACGTTTAAGACAAGTTCAAGAAAACAGAAACCGGTTAAAACCTATAATAGAAACTATAATTTTTTTGGGACGCCAAAATATACCTAACCATTTCATTTTTTCATTTATCTTCCAAAAGAAATTTCATCTTGAAAAATAACCTTAAAAGTTCCAAAAGTTCTAAGACATCATTAACCAGTTTGTGTGTTACGCGTTGGGTAGAACGTCACACTAGTATAATAGACTATGAAACCAACATGTCAGAAATTATAGAAAGTCTAACACATATATCTCAATAGACAGATCAAGTATCATCATCTAAAGCTAACTCATTACTCCTGAGTTTGTGCAATTGTGAATTTATTATAACATTGTATATATTATCAAATATCCTCAGTATTACACTACCAGCCAGTAAAATGTTACAAGGAGTTAATTTAGATGTAAGTGCTGCTTCCAGCTGTATTACCAGTATAGTTCAAAAGTTAGAAGATAAAAGATTAAATGCTGAAGAATATTTTAGTGAAATATTTCTTGAAGCTAAAACTAAAATGATTGACTTAGACATTGAAGTCAAGTTACCAAGATTAACAAAAATTCAAAATAAAGGGGCCAATACTCCTGCAAATACACCAGAGGAATATTACCGGAGAGTTGTGTACATTCCCCTAATTGACAATATTTTAGAAGACTTGAGATCAAGATTCCTAAATAAAAAAACAACAGCTATTTTTCAGTTGATTGAATTTATTCCAGCTAACATAATCAACAAGTCTTCACTCGATGTCAAAAAATTGATTGATATAGTAATTGAACATTTTATATTTTTGGATATAAACATTAACATTTTAAAAGGAGAAGTTGATTTATGGAAATCAAATTGGATTTCCAGGAAAAATGAAGGTAAATACTAATTTATTAAATACAATTTGCATATTGATTGGTAAAAATCACATATTTTTTATTTAAAATTATTTTAAGGTCTTAAAATACCAGAAGATGTATTGGAATCTATTGATGAATGTCATCCAGTCATGTTTCCTACAATTAGACAGGTTTTAGTAGTATTAGCAACATTACCAGTAAGTATCGCATCAGCAGAACGCAGCTTCTCTACTTTAAGGAGGTATGCATGTATATTTTGCTTTTTTTTAAGTTAGAAGAAAATAATTTTGGTAAAAAGCAGGGCTTAGAACTTATGTGGTTTAAAATATAGGTACTAAATATGCATGCATTTATGCACTCTAAAGAGCACAAATATATACATATAGTATGAGCAAAATCAGTTTAGATTTTTTTTACTACTAGTTATTATTTATGACATAACATAACTAGTTAAAAATGCTATCATATTTATTTAATTTCCGCTATTTAGTATTACTTTACTCAGATAGTCTGATTTAGATATTTAATTGATTTATTTATTTAATTCTGTGATTATTTTTATAAATTTGTCCTCCTTTTTTGCTTTGCATTAATCATAATTCCTTTGGCTTTTGGCTGTTTGCTTATTGCTTAATGCTTTCTGAAATATGTTACACCAGGTTAAAAACATGGCTGAGAAGCCAAATGTCCCAGAAAAGACTGACAGGTTTGGCTTTGATGAATATTCATAGAAATATTGATATTGACACATCAAAAGTCATTGAACGATTTTCAAAGACAAAAAGGAAATTGGATTTTGTTATTTAATATTATTTTATTATTATATATTTAATAAAACTATTATTATATTATGTGGTTATTATAATATTATGCTTTTATATTTATATGTACCTATGTCCTATGTCAAGTTATTTTATTTGGTATACTGTTGATGTTATTTACAATAATTAATGTTATGAGTTATGAAAGTGGGTAGAAATCAATTATTGAAGTTTAAGCAAGCGAAACGATCGAACAATTTTGATCCGCCAATTTATTAATAATCTGTACACTCGTTTATGTACAATTTTTTTTATAAGAACCTTTGATTTGAGTTCAAATTTCGCCCCCCCCCCTGGAAGAAGAGCTGAATACGCCCCTGCTTAGAGGAAACACACGGTAGGTATGATCTGTTCTAAAAAACATAGGATAACATATGCACATGATCCTAAAACGGGCGTAAGACTTACAAAGTGTATATTTGACTATGTTCTGAAGAAGCAGGGATACGTGGAGCTGACGAGTCATTTTCAGTAATACGTACGATTTTAGGGAAAGAGGTGTAAGAAAAAAAATTATATAGATAAATATATATAAGGAGATGAAAATTAATATAGTAATGTTAAGTGAAACAGGATAGTACATCAAAAAGATACGAGGAAGTGAGGAATATAACATTTAAATAATTGGTGACTCGCTTAAATACTTTGAGAATTTGAAAGTTATAAGAGACCAACCAACTGTTCAAGTGGGTAAGATAGAGACTCAAAATAGTAAGAGGATGGTCATAGTAAAGTTGGTCGCAGATTATATTTTACATGAGATGTGAATAGTGAAGTAGATCTGGGGACTAAGTTTGGTGTGATAACAAACATCTGATAAAAAAAAAAAAATAATAAAAGAGGTAAATAATAAGATAAAGTTAAGTTAGTGTTGGGAAATCATTCTAAATAATGATATATATATATATGTTATATATTATATAACGTAACTAGTAATTATATATTATATGAAAAAATAATAAAAATATATATACTAATAAAATAATAAAATATTGTAATAGAATAAGGAGTTAATAATCATTGTATTTTTATAATATAATTATTCTTTTATTCATGATTATATTAAAGTAATACCATATTTAATCAAAAATATAATAATATAAAATGTACTAACTTAGATATTAAGGTAATATTTTATTGTATTTAAAGGAACAAATATATTGTATTATTATACTAACACAAATAAATTAACCAATATGAATGTATGAATATTGTAATCACCAAATAAGTATATTATATTATATTATGTTATATCACTGTATTAATGTAAATGCGAAGCATACATAAAAATTATATTATATATTCTAAATCGAACACTGTAACTATGTTGTAAACAAATGTATATGTATTTTGGAAAATTTTTTTTAAAAATATCTGTAAACATGTATACCAATTGTAAACAAGTTAAGTTTAACTTGTAATTGAACTATTGTGAACTATTAGATTTTTGGATTTATTTCTATCGTTTAAGCGATATAAATAAATCTTTAGGGGGAAGGTGCTAGGAGCCAGTGACCCGGAACAATAGTAATAGTTGATAGGAGCCAGTGACCCGAAACAACAGTATTAATGTATAACTAACATAGGGGGTACGTCCGAAGGACATGGCATGCAAAACAACCATTCTAGGAAGTGAAGGGCAGCCGGTAAAACACGATATATGCAAATACCAAGAAGACAAGAACTATTCTATTTAGACAGCCGAAATATAATAATATATATATATATATATTATGTGTATAAGAATATATGCGCAAATATCTAATCTGCGAGTACCGGATTACAAGGACAACACTGACAGGAAAGAGTAGGCGTAAGCATTCTGAGAATAGACAAGCATCCGGCACGTGCGAGAACCCGGATGCGCGCTATCAGTGGCTGGGGGGAGACCAACGGGATATATAAGGGACCCCGAAACGGCCTGTTTTTTAGACGTAATCTGACCAAGCTACTCTGAGCACCTTCTCGTCACTCTACTCTACGATTAAACTGGACTTAGAAATATTTCCATTAATCATCAATTGTACTTAGAATATTTTTGTTACATTTAATATTTTACGAATAAACGTTCAGTGTTTGAATAAATAAATTACATTCAGTAGAAATACAATCTGTCTACGATTATTCTACAATTGAGTCAAGTCTTTGACCATTTCATCTGGTAACCTCGCGAGTTGGCTACTATATTGTGGCACAGCCGAGTTCAAGTACAAGGAACTGGCTGGGGCTTACTACAATGTCTAAAGACATTAAAGTGAGACCAACTCAAACCCAGATGAGGTATTTGGTTGATCTAATGGCCAATGATCAACAATTGTGTTAAGGCAAGTTTACTAAAAGTTTTACACATAAAATTGCTCAACAAAGATGGGAGAGCATCTCTATTCAATTAAATGCATTACCAGGTGCGGAGAAGAGTTGGAATAAGTGGAAGAAAGTAAGTTAATTTGTTTGGTGGAGATATTAATTTTATAAGTATTTATAATTATTTTTTTCTGAACTAAAAATCTCTGCTCTGCTAAAAATGAGTAAAAATACTGTAACCAAACTTAAATCTTGTATTAAAAGAAATTAAGGGCCACTACATACAATCTTAAATGTTGTTATCTATCTTAAAAAACTCTTAATGAGTTATCTTACATGTTTAAATAAATATTATTTGAAGTTGAGACTCCAAACTAATTTAAATTGATTAGGTATTACATTTTTAGTAGAGTAATAGCCTATGAATTAATCTTTTTAATTTTTAAAAAGTAGTTATCTTTAAATTAATTGTATTGTAATATTTTAGACATGGCAAGATACTAGAAACATAACAAAATCTAAAGCGGCAGCCATTAAAAGGCACATAGGAGGTACAGGTGGTGGATCAAAATGCGAAATTGAACTAAATGAAGTTTAAAAGGAAATTTTACCTTTATTCAGCCAAGCATCTGTTAGCGGTCACTTTAATTCTGAAGAGTCAGTGGTTGAGTTTGACTTTGATGATACAACTAAAGATGTGTTAACTGGTAAATTTATATATATTTCATTTATTCTAGTAATATTCAATCGTACATAAATAATTACACAGTATAGTCTTTGAATTAAATATATTTTTATTTGTATAAGTCCTACCAATTCATGTTTTATTGTATGTATTTCACATTTTGTTAAGTAATGTTCAACTATAGTATTGTATTGTTTTTAGATGCTAATGAATTATGTATTGAAGAGTTGGTAGAGACAATCACTTACAGTAATTCTGAGAAAGAAAATAATGAACCTCCATTAAACATTAAAGCTGTGAATGAAAATTATTACGAGCCTTCAACTTTTGAACCATTAACAACAACTACAAGTGCTCATAAACCAAGTAAAAACTTCCAAATAAGTTTTCCAAATAAAAATTATTACTTATTTATGTGTTGTCTTATGATTTAAGAAAGTTGAAAAAATTAACAAAAAATTGTTGTATTAATAATGCATATAATGTAATTAGTTATATAACATTTCTATGTGATAAATATCTGATTACTCTATTTCTCTGTTGTCTTCCCAGTGTTAAATCTATGTTTCGGTTAAAATCAGCCAATATGTCTTGATCTTCCACCATACCCAAATTATCAAGATCTTCAATATTAGGATCATCAGGCATAGGAACATTATTTGTGATACACATATTGTGCAGTACTACACATGCATTTATAATGGAAGATGCTTTTTCGGGCTTATAATGCAGTGTCCTATCTCTTAATAAGCACCTAAAAATAAATATATAAATGTTTATTGTTAAAATATCATTACAAAAAAAAAAAAAGTTGAAAAAAAATCCTACCTAAATCGCATTTTTAGCACTCGATTACAGCGTTCAATTATACTCCTAGTTGACATTTGTCTTCTATTATAATTTTCTTCAGCTTCAGTGCTAGGATCTGGTATAGGTGTTAATAGCCATTGACGCAAAGCGTATCCAGAATCGCCTTAAAATATTTTTTAAATAAATAATGATATACCAAACTGAGTTTATAAATAAGGGACTTGTTAGACAATAGACATAATATTTACCTAATAAATAAAAATTATTGTAATTGCGTCTATGCAATTCTTGCAGAATTGGTAAAACTTTACTGTTATTCCACACATGTGTATCGTGAGTACTGCCAGGGAATAAAGCGTTGACATTCAATATTTTTAAATTTGAATCACAAATCTAGTTCAAAGTTCAAATTATTAATATATAGCACTAACACAAGTTTATTCCTATGTTATAAATAACATTTATCTATCAATTTAAATTATCCTAGTTGAAGTACAAACAGTTTTTAGAAATTTAAATACATTAATAATAAGATCTGATTATGAATTTTTTAAAACATTTGTGTTTATGATATCACAGAAAAATTGTATGATTTAAAAATGTTTAAATAATTAAAAACAATTATATTTTCCAATCAAAATTTTAATAAAATTGGATGATAATTTAATAGTTAACATTTAAATCTAATACAACATATTACCAATTGGACATTGATTGAATGATATCCCTTACGGTTAACATATATGTATTCGGGATGTTGATTTTCATTTAAATTTAAATTTGTTGAAGGGGGTGTGATTGCCACATGTGTAAAATCAATACACCCAACAACACCAGGAAATCCAGTATTCCTGTAGAAACTAAATGATATAGAATTTAAAAACATGCCAAACAAATTTTTTTTTAAATTTAAAACTTACCCATTACGGATATCATTGAGTTCATATTTTATATTTTTTGGAAACTTAACCCAAGCATTAAATATTTCGGGCAGGTTTAATGCAGTCACAACTTCACTGATACAGCGGGATACAGAAGGTTGGGATAAACCCATAAATCTACTGTTACCAATAGGCGATTGGTAAGAGCCCGTAGCCAAAAAATTTAAAGTTACAAAAATCTATGAAAATTAAAAATAGGTAAACCATAATTGATTAATAATATACAGTATAGTAGGTAGTATAAAAAATTACCTATGAAAAAAAATTAAATAAAATTCCCATTTTAATAATATAATGACTAGGAAATGGATTTGATTTGAATACTTTAAAAAACAAGAAAAATACCTTAAAAGTACGATTTAAGTTACATTTTTTAATTCATTGATGTATGAAATTAACTTTGTGCTTGGAATGTTTGGCAATTTTTTTGGACATTCAGAAAAAATGCAATTGCATTCAAATCCGTTCCCTATCAATGGCTATGTCTTACTTTAGTATTCAGATCAATCACAGATGAACGGAAAGAATTTGATAAATGGGGACTTAATAGGATAATTAAATCTTTTACAACGTCTTTAGTGAGTCGAAAGTTTTTTATGAATAACCGATCGGTTAATTTAAATGGATCCGTAATCATTTCCTTACTTCGTGTTTGTCTTTCATGATGCGCATTATTGAAATTATTTTGATGTTCTTCGACGTTATTAACAGCAAACAACATTGCCATTTCCTCAAAATTGGCCATTATAATTATAATATTAAAGAAAATGGGAAAAAACAAGTAATAACAAAACAGTCCACAAATGTGATGACGCGCGACGCTGGCAATGTACCTATGCAAAATTGTATTGATATTTATTTATTTAATGTGGACAAATCACAATACAACATTATATAAATTTAAGTTGTTAATTGTTATCAAATTAAAATTATTAAATGATTATTGGTATGACATATATTTATAAATTATCATGCGATATAGTCTTGTCACCGAGTTTTACCCAGTCGACAAATAGTCGAATGTCTTTCGTTCGATTACAGTCATACCTTTTTTCAAGAATACCAAATATTTATTTTCATGCGATAAAATGTTTATCGCATGCGACAAAGTTTATCACGATTTCAAGAATTGGCCCCCAGTGCGTAAATTGTCACCCGTGTATTTCTATACGTACTCGCCGCGCGTTCGATCCTCGCTGGATTTACTTTTTAATGAAAGCTCCTGTTAACTTAATGAATATGTCATCAATACATAAATTACAACAAATTTAACCCGATGGCTTGATTTACATTTGTAACCTAATTACACATAAAATAATAAGATTAAAATAAATACATATTTTAGTAACCATGTTGCGTCTTTTACGTTTTTACTTTAGGTACCTACCTAACCTGAAGTACTTTTTGTACGATAGTACGATTATTCTCCTATATACGTATCCATTAGTAATGTTTTAAATATGTAGTTGATATTAATAAATCGGTTAATCATGAATACATTATTGTAAAAACGTGTAGGTATGAGTTTATCAATGCATTTATTAAAGCCATAAATATAATATATAACAAACAATTTTGTATAATGTATATATATTGTTCATTTTAATATAGATAATTTATTATTTTTGTTTTTTATTTTTTATATTGCTAAGTATAATATGCCATTATTTGGATTTTTATAATTAAATTTTACTTTTTTATTCATGACGGCTTCAATAAAACTGGAACTGTCTTTAGCTTTGGATGGACACTTTATTTCTACGACATAATCAGTTCCCACAAGACCATCTATCAATGAAATATAATACAACTTATTCATAAATATACCTAAATATTAATAGTTATTAAATTTAATTATTTTTGATTATTTTACCGGGAGAAGCAGCTAAATAATGCAAATCGTCATCCACTATAAGACCACAAGGTTCAACAACACAATTAAAACCGTTTTGGAATACGATTATGGCTTTATTCTCCATTGCTTTACCATAATCAGTTGATTTAGAAGTAAATGACCTATACAACATATCGTAAACTGTAGACCTACATAATGTAGTTGGTCGCATTTTATAAATCCGACCAAAATTTGAAGCTGTTATTCGGTTTCTTCTTTCTGTGTGCCAAATTTGTGAATTAGCCTGTTCTCTAGTTTTAATTTCTAATTCTATGCGTTTGTCGTGGTCCAAGTAAAGTGACTGAATGAATGCACTTTTCTTTGATTCCAGTTCATTCAAAGGTATATCATCGAGTAACGGTTCAGCCAGGCCATAATGTTGATCCGGACCCGTTTGTTTAGAAAATTTTTTTGAAATTTTTTTTGGAAAAAGGAGTTTTTTACATTTTCTTTTTTCACTTTTTATTCGTTTTGTTTTCAAATATTTTTTCCCAATATCTCCTACAGAAGGAAAATATTATATTTATTATTAATTATTAATTATTTTTTACTGACATATAAATTATGACTATTTTACCTGGACTTTTTTCATTAACTACGTTTTTGTGTAATTTTCTAAGAAACTCCCCTGACGTATTATAAGATACAACAGCAGCTTCAACTCTAGTGTTGTATGATTGTCGTTGAGAAAAATTGATACGTTTACCTAGAGTCATAATGTTCATATTTATCTCTATAAATGTATTAGTTATACTTATATATATATATTATATATAAATTCCATACATTTCTATTGGTTTACCTGATAAATGCTTGTTTATTATACTATTAAATTGCTCACAAACATTGTTATCCACATTCATTAGTAAACTATCGGCATGAGTTATCAATCGATTAGCTAACTGCGTGATTTCGTCTATAACTTTCGATTTTTCTGCGTCATCAACAAAGTTGTGCTCGTTTAATTTGGGCCCGTTGCAGAAATAGTCTTCACACCGAGCATGGGAACCCAAAATATGGTAAAAACTATTCAAAATATCCTTACGTAGACCTACATTTGTTAATAAAATAATTAATATTTAATTATATTCATCGATAGTATTATTAGAGATCAAACTGCATGGCAAACGACTATAGGTATAAAATAAGCAATGGGCCATGAATATTTACTTTTTCAAAATTCTAAAAATTTTAAAATTGATACCTAAAAGTGTATTTGCATTAATTTAAAATTACATATTGTTTTTTGTCAATAAAAAATTTCTCGAAAATATCCATGCAAGTTAATCCCTTTATACTATATTATAGTATAAACTATAAAAAAAGTTCAATATACCTAGACGTTTATCATTGTCAGATTGGTTGATTAATTTGTTACGATATTCAATTGATTTAACAACTGCATTTCTGAATCTTATTATATTACTTTGAATATGTTTTCTTAAATTCAGGTAAGGATGTCTGATGTTTTTGGCTAGTAATGATAATTTTGTTCCGTAATTTCGTAACAAATGATTACGGCATTCTATTTTTTGAATATGAAATTTAGGACCATAAGGCATAATTTCAGAGAGCCTTTTTGTCACACTAGAATCACCATCACCTTTAATAAAATATCATTTGTCCCTATAATATAATATATATATAAAACTATTATAATATGTATTACATAATATTATGTATAAATTATTTTTATATGTATTAGTACAAATATACCTATTAGTTTATTGTATTTCAATCCATGTAATTCCATACTTCGCTTAAAACCTTCTGCAATTGAATCTGCTTCCATACTTGTAGCTCCTTTTGACCAATTTAAAAAACAAGAATGCTCAGGTTTGGGTATACCTTTATTTTTCGCTCTTTGACAAACGGCACAATACCGGTTGCGAATTCCAATGAACAAAATTTTTTTTGATTTATACCCAATAATGGTTGCCTATAAAAGTTACTAATTAAATCAGGTCATAATTATATTATCATGTCTAGAAAATGCTATAATATTTGATGAAAATCTAAAGTTCATTATAGAACTTACTACGCCAGACAATGCGGCATAATTAGTCTTAGGGCCCGTTTTACAATCATAGTTTAAACCTCGGTTAGAGTTTAAACCTGGTTCAAATCAAAATGGGCGTATTACAATATCCTAACTGTAGTTTAAACCACAGTCAACTTGAACCACCGATTTCAGTGAGTTAACCGGGGATCAAAGTTGATCTGCAATTTGATTGGCTGCCAATTAATGCATATTTTAATTTTGATTACAGAGAATTCCGTCGATTTTTTTGATAAACAATTACGTGTGTGAAGTTTTGGACAAATAGATTATAATTTGTAATTGTAATATTAAATTTTGATGTACTTTGAATTTTCCAAAATTTATAAAAAAATATGGATAACAAACGCACACCCAACTTCAGTTGTCAAGAAGAAGATAATATGCTTCTTCATCTTGTCACCAAATATAAACACATTCTTGAATGTAAAACAACAGACAACATACAGAACAGGTACCCAACAAAAGTGTTTTCTATTTAGAATGTAGATATATCTTGTTTTCTAAAATAGTAAATAAGTTGTAAGTAGTAAACTTGATGAGTGATCATATAGTTAAAACTTAAAAGTAATATTTAAAAATTAAAAATTATTTGTAAGTACCTACCTATTCGACAACACCTTTAATACATTTTAAATAATAAACAGTTATGGAAATAAAACTGTATCATGTTTATATTATATTATATAGTTTAACATGCAAGTGATGCAGCTTAGAAATGTAGGTATAGCATTACATTTAAAAATAACTATTTTGTCTTAAGTCAGTTACGACACTAATGCTCACAAATAATACTAAAACATTTTTGTTGGTATTAACAGCTAGGTAATCATTTTAATTAAAATTACCTAATATTATTAATCTTGTAAACCTTCATTAATTTAAGAACTGTTTTATATAAGTAATGAAAAGAATTATCCTAATTTTAAATATAATTTAATATACCTATCTATTAGTACAGTATATTTCAATGATCCCAATAAAATAAAATAGGTGCATAGCAAATTACTAACAGCAGATATATATTAAAATTAAATTGTTTTAAGTCATAAGGTTATCGTATTTCAATAAAACAAATATTTGTTAATTTGCTAATTTAAAATTGTATTTTTGGTTTTTCAAAATAATTTGATAATTTACTTTAATGTAACTATCCTATTTTTGTATTAATTCATGACCTTGTGAGGGTAAAACAAATCTTGAATTAGTGTTTTTTTTAAATATTTTGTGTAGAAAATTCAGATTAATGTAATTTAAACTAAATCATTAGGTGTAATAAGACTTAAATAAAATATTTCATCAGGTAGGTACTTAAAGTAACTGACAAAAAAAAAATCAAATTGGATATTATGAGATACCACTTTGATCCAGAAATAATTAAAACAAAAATAAAATAATTAAACCAAAAATATTAAAACCATATAGGTAAGTATTATACCAATACTGTTTTGTTCCTAGAAAAAAAAAATGATACATGGACAACCGTCGAAAGTGAATTCAATCGGAATTCAGGAAGTATATCACGGACTGCAGTAGTATTAAAAACAAATATGCCAATATAAAAAAAAGGGTACTTAAAAAAGTTGGAGATGAAAAATCCGGCGTAAGAGGTACTGGAGGTGGACCGTTTAAAAACGTAAGCTATGATGAGAATGAAAAGGCAGTTTGTGCGATACTGGGCGACAAACGTCTTGGACGAGAGTGTTCGCTGTATGATGATAATACTGGTAAATAATATACATTTTTTAACTACTATATTAATGTTTACTACTGTTTTGTTCATGCATTTTAGAACAACGCAGTATGCAAATTGACAGATCAGTTACTTTACATGATGGTACAAAAGTAACTGTGGACAACATAATTGTTGAAGAAGAGGTGGATGTTGAAGACTGGAACTCTCTTAAGGATGATCCAATTGATGTATTTGAAGGTAAATTAGGGCTTGCATGATATTCAGTATTTATAATTGAATAAGTAAATGTATGTTATTGTATTTTTTGTTATAGACACAGTAGTATCGCAAGAAAATGTCAAATGGTCGGGTAATACAACACCTTTACTACGCACAAAGCGTAAAGAATGTTTAACTCCGAATGAAGGTAGGTGAAAAATTGAAATTAAGTCAAACATAACTACCCCGAATAATAAATAACTTTTATATTGCGTCTCCAGGGCCAATATTAACTTCAGCAAGGAAACAACGTTTCAATGACCAAATGTCTTCTTGGGCATCTGGTAAAGCTGACCTTGCTAGGATGCAAGAAAAATCTGTAGCTGAAATAAATTCATTGAAATTAACAATTATGAAGGAGGAGAGTGCATCTAAATTGGCAAGAGAGGAAAGATTAGGCAGATTACAGGAACAAGAAGTGCAGCTGCGGATAGATATTTTAAATATGGAGAAAAAAAATTTAGAACAAAAACTAAAAAATAATAAAACTTATTAACTGTAAATAATTAAAACTTGCTCTGTAATGATTTAAAATGTATTTATTATTATTACAATATTTGTTTACTATTATTATTTTGATTTTTGTTAATTGTTTATTATTATTATTATTATGCTATTTGTAAGTTGTACATAACAGTTCAATCGTTATCTATTTATGGACTTTATATGCATCAAAAAATTATATTAAATAATATACATTGCAAATTACATAATATACAACATGTAGTTAAGATGGTAAACAGAAAAAAGTCTGGGTAAAAAAGGTATATAATATTATAGTATATTATAGCAATTTAAAATTTAAAAACTTTCAAAATATCTAACAAGATTATTTCTCTGAAATGTTGCTTCGTTATTAATATTATGTGCTGCGTCTCTTGTACTGAATGTGCTCAAATCAATCAACTGTTCTAACTGATTAGAAACCCTTGGAATTTGTTCTCCAAAATAACAAGCTATATTATGAAGCACAGCAGTTGCAACTATAATACTTTCAACAAACTGCAAATTCATATTTATGCCAACAGCTAGTACTGGAAATCTCTTCTTCCAAACGCCATAACTTCGTTCTACAGCATTTCGCGTTCGAATCTGTGCCTCATTGTATATATTTTGACCTTCACCATTAGGGTTGAGAAATGGCGTCATCAAATAGCTCTTCAAAGCGTAACCACTATCACCAACAATAATGCTATTCCTCATATCTCCTCTTTCAAATCTACCCCTAATGTTTGAATGGTTGAAGATAGTAGAATCATGAGTACTTCCTGGAAATGTACAAACTATATTTTGAATTCTTAAATCTGCGTCACAAATGGTCTGTACATTGATAGAAAAATATCCCTTTCTGTTTCTATAAATTTCAGCATCTAATCCACCTGGAGATATAATTTTCACATGTGTACAATCAATCGCACCAATACATTTGGGAAATTTCGCGACATCAAAAAATTTTTGGCGGACTGTGTCTGTTTCTGCAGAAGTTGATGGAAAGTTTATAAATTGAGGACTTAATAATGCTAATTCATGCGAAACAAGTCGTATAATTTGACTTGCTGTAGACTTATGAACTCCTACAAAGTCACCGCATACAGCTAGGAATGATCCAGTAGCGTAATAACGCAAAGTAATTAGCAGTTTCTGTTCTGGGGTCACAGCATTGTTTCTGAAATAAAAAGCATCATTTATAAAATACAGTAATTTAATAGTTAAGAGAGCACCACACCGCATGTGTTGTCTTCGTCTACAACAGCAACATTTGTGTTCAGTAGAACCGATTTTGTGGTGTCAGTTTTTAATGTTAGAATGAAACCGCCAAGGGGCCTCAGTGTTTTGTATTGGGGCCCTAATTTGAATAGAATTTTAGTGAGTACATTTGAGAGTAGGCAGTATTTGTAATATGTAGCAAGGGAAGTGCAGATAGAACACGTCTTGATTTTGAGAAAAAGAGATGGTCAGTTTATGTATCCTAAATATAGTGTTAAGTTTACAAGGTAACAAAAACAAGTTCAATTCTGAAGGCTGGTTCTTACAGGCGATGTAGGAACAATAGTGTAGTACAGGCGTGGACTGGCTGGGGTGCTGGGATGCTACAGCATCCCTTGCCCTAAAATATATTTTCCCCTATCAGTATAAATGTGCCTTAATTACTCCATCTAAAATGAATGTGAATTTTTAAAACGAATTCCTACCTATTACAGTTCTCTGATAAAATTGTAGGTAGATCTATAATTTATAAAATAACTATAACAATCATAAAGAATACATTTAAAGTAGGTAACTAGTAAGGAAATAAGTTAATCGGTTTCAGCCGTTTTTTTATATATATTAAATTTACTTAATTAAATTATTATCAACACATTCTTCATAAGCGGCACTTGGCCATAATATTGTGGGTGGCAAAAATTTATCACGATTTTCTGACCCATCTAAATTGATAAGTTTTTCCTCTCGATTTCTGGGGAGAAACTGCCCCTCTAGACCCACAAAAATAGTTTTATTTTAACTGCTATTGCTTAATTATGTACCAAAATAAGAACGTGGTTAAAATAATTTATCTCTGTAATTACAGAATTAAACAATATTATTTTGCTACCTACGTCCAACATGCTAGAACAAAATTTAATCTTTTAAGATCAACTGAAACATTGTTCAACGACCAATAGCAATCATAGTATAACAAAATTAATGTAATGATCAGTAAAATAGTAAAAAACGTCCTGAATAATACATAATCTACAAATCGTTATATTAAAAAAGTCATA
>JANEHU010000613.1:0-31367 GCA_027563435.1 Nasonovia ribisnigri
TAGTTCTGTTTCAACAGACCAATTTAGATTAGTAGATAATGATGTCGAAGCTATAGTTAAGTCAATGGAAGACAGTGACCCATTCACTGCATTGAAGTGTGTCGGTCTATTGTCATTTAATAAGAATATATTGTCTATATCTAGCAGTTTTTCTATTTTTTTTCCTCTAGAGTTTGTGTATTCGCAGCCCCAGAGGGTGTTGTGACTATTAAAATCACCAACAAAGATAAATGGTTGAGGTAATTGATTGATTATGTTTGTTAATTGATCTGTGTCAAATTGTTGCTGGTTAGGAATATATATATTGCATAAGGTGAGTTTTTCTTTCAGGTGTATTGTTATTGCGATTACTTCAAAAATAGATGTTATGTCTAGTATATCAGTTGGATAAGATTTATCTACATAAATTGTAGACCCTCCGCTGGCTCTTTCTCTTAGAATTCGGTTTTTAGTATGTCCTGTATAGTTCTTTAGGTTTGCTATGTGGTTGATGTCAAAATTTGTTTCTTGTAAACATATAGCAGTAGGCGAATATTTGTGTATGAGCCTCTTTAGATCGTCGATTTTTTTATAATAGCCGTTAATGTTCCACTGTAGTATGGTATGTTTAGTATTGATGGTATTTTTCGTAGAATTTTGCATTTTAAATGGATTAGGTATATAATATATAATATGTGTGGTATTGTTAATATAGTGTGATGTAGTTAGTTGTCTAATTAATTAGATGTGTTATTAATGGATGACGAAAGGTCTTCCTTACCTGGGTTGGTTTCTTCGTGGTTTTCTAATTCAATTGATTCTAGTAATTTGGTCGATAAGCGCGTTAATCGGTTTTCAAGCTTTGCGCTTTAATTGCCGGTCTAATCACTTCTATCGTGTTTAATAAGGTTTTTGCATCTGTTCCATACTGGTTGCAGATATCTATAGGGTCTGAGTTTCCTTGTACATTTATGATTATATTCCTTAGTTGTTCAAAATCTATATCTAGGTGTTTATTATTATTCATCATATTTCTGGCTGGTTCAATAGATTGCTTTATGTTGTCGGCAATTTTTTCTGAGGAATTTGATCTCACAAGTGTTTTAGATTTCTTAATAACTTGATCTTTTTGAATTTTCGTAGCCGTAGATGCAGTAATAATTTGTTTTTTTTCATTTATGGTTGGCTTTGTGCCGATCTTATTTATTATACTAATAGATTCTTGTGTGACGTTGGATGTAGTTGAGCTCGACGCTGCTCTTTTAATACCTCCGTTACCTGTAGTCTCAGTTGGGTCAATGTCCATACCTTAATTGTCAATATTAATTAGTTCATTATTTTGTATACTTTCCATGGGAGTAATTGGCTCTGTGTTATCTGTGTTTTCTGTCCAATTATCGGTAATGAGGTCTATTGCTGGCTCGCTAATGTCTTCAATATTGTTTTCATTATTGTAGTTCTGTGATTCTACGTTATTCGGGCATTTTGATGCTACATGACCGATTGTTTTGCAATTGAAACAGGTCACTTGATCATCAGAGATAAATATGCGATGGTTAGTTCCGTCATAATTTAAAAGTAAGGAGTTCGGCATTTTGGTTGAATCTTCGGCTTTAATGAAAAATTGCCTTCTAAAGCTGAGTATGTGGGAATAACCTTCTAGATGTATACCTGCTCTAAGGCAGGTAATGGGGCTAGTAGGTATGATATCATGGTAACGTAGAGCTTGTAAAATTGTACTGTTTGGAATATTATTGTATACATTTGCTAGAATGAATCGTTTATCAGGGTTATATAAATGTCGAATATGAATTGACTTATTTTGTATTTCAATTGTCTTGTGTTTTGTTATAAGTTCAGTAACTAATTCTTTGGACTTTAGGAAAATGCAGAGCCTTTTTTTTGAGATTCTTGAGACAGATAATATATTAATTGGTTTAACGATATCGCCTATCTTTTTTATGTATTCAATTTGCGAAACTTCATCTACAACGTCGAAGACAATAGCTTGTTCCTTCTTAGGAAACAGACCATTGCCCAGTGTTTCAGCGAATGTTGCCGTAGGGTTGTTATTGAAGGTGGTAGGTGTTGGCTGAGGCAGTTGCTTTTGTTGGCTGGATGGCTCTACAGTACTGTTGATCGTATAGGTTGAGGTCTTAGATTTGTGTGCTGCATTGTTTGGGTGTGGAATTTTGGAGGAGGTGCTTGGTGGTTTGGTGGAGGTTGGTCTGATTGGTGTGGAGGAGGGTTTGGGTGACGTGGGAGATCCTCGGTTGGGAGGAGGCGTGTGGGGATGAGTGTAACTCATTTTGTACGTCGGTAATGAAATTAACTAATTAAAAACTTACCTTTGGACCGTACATGTTGAATTGATATTAGTGGTGAAACCGTATGAAAATGTCGTGTTGTAGATAACGCACAGAACTTTACCGAACACGACTGTCACTATCGGAGTGTGCCACGGGACTCTCCAATATCTTTATTTTTGAATGTCATAAAAGTTTTTAATTTTATAACTAAAATTGTATACATTCAATTTTAACTATGTTTGATCTCTATTAACAATACAATAAAAGAAACACAAAAAAATAAATATATATATTGTTATATAACCTTTATTGCTCAAATTAATAATCATAAAAACATAAAATAATTAATTATGTATATTGTTTTTCTCACAAGTTTCTTATTTCCTATACATCATACTCTAAAGCCAATTACAGTTTATTTAGAAATAATAAATGAACAGTTAATTGTCCTAATAATAATACATAATATACCTAATATGAAGAAACACTTCAATATGTACTTTTTTTTTAAAGTACTTTATCTATTTAAATTAAAAGGTTTCTTTTAGTTCATTACTTTCAATTGATTAGACTATATTATTATGAACATATTTTATATTGGATAATATATTAATATAATATACTCTAATATTATGTCCATCGTTAGTTATAGAAATATTATTGTTTCCGTATTTGTTGTTCTTGTAATCTTAGTGGCTCAGATACAGTGTCCGGCAACTAGAGGGGAAAAATTGTATCGTCTGAAAGCACTCTTGGTAAAACTCGTGGTAAACAAAATTATTAATAGAATCACAATATTATAATTTATAAAATATAAATCGTTACCGACCCATCGTCGTCGACGCGATCGAAAATAGTACAATACGGTAATAAGTAATTATCAGGAATAAAAATAAAATAATTTAAAAATAATTTCTTCAACATAAAATATTTAGATAAATTTTAGCAGATAACTGACATTTTTATCCAAGATAAATAAATAGATAATATTTTTATCTAGATAAGATAATAGTTAATTAATATATTTATCTAGATAAGTCTCAACACTGCTTGCCGCCGCTTCTTCGCAAACCTTCTCGTCCCACGGACAGCCTTGTTCCCTGGCGTATCGCAAGCATTTTAAATTACCATTGATCGCAGCCGCTAGGCATGTATTATTGCCCAAAGTGCACCCATTTTCATGGAGGTACTCTAGACAATCGAGGTGGCCTCCTTCCGCCACGGCGTCACATGACTCCTGGTTAATGGGGTAGCCATTGTTAAATAAATACTGCAAAATTCAGAGGTGGCCGTTGGCCGCGGCCAATATACAAGTTTTTTCAGACCACCTACACCCATTTTCTTCGGCATAGATGAGACAATTGAGTTGGTTTCTGGACGCCGCTACCTTACAAACTTCCTCGTCCCACGGACATCACAGTTGGTGCGCATACTGGAGGCATTTGAGATGTCCATTGGCAGCAGCCAGAATGCATGTGCGTGTTGTCCACTATAGATGCCCGTAGCTCGCGACGATTAACATGCATTGCACATGTCCATTCTCAGCAGCATTTTCGATAATTGATAGTTGAACCGCAACAAAGTTTATTTGGTGAATGGTCGCTGCTCTATGAAAAAAATAAAAATAAACAATACTAATAATAATATATGCACATACGAATGGTATTATAATAGTTGAGTAATGTTTCGTTTGAACTTTAAAAATAAAATAATACGACTCGATTATTACATAATTAGGGCACAAATTTGATACACTAAAAATCAAGAAAAATGTCTTAAAATACATCCTAATGCATTAAAAATATGACGTCTAGACTTTTATTTCATTATTTGATAAACATATATATATAACTTTTACTTCTACTTTATTATCCTTTCATGGTAACATGGTATTGGTATGCCGTTTTTAAAAGTGCATTAATTATATTAGGTTGATACAATCCATAATCGCCCATCCAATGCCGTCAGAGAAAAGACCAATTCAGCTTTTATATATCAAAAAAAACATTTCACTCAAATTTCAACCAACATTGATCCACAATTTTCATTCAGTAATTAATAATTGATGTGCCCATACATTTTTAAGCTTTATTTTAGAACATTTTTTAGTTTACTCTTTTTATGTTGTAGTTAAAAATGCATATAATTATTTTGATTATAGCTTTAATTGACAATTTTTTAACAAGGTATGCATAATTATTTTAACTTGTATTTTCATAATCTATAAATAGTTTGTATAATTTTATTTTTTAAATGTGTTGTGATAATGTAATGAATATAATCAAATGCATATAATTAATTTGATGATAGCTTTAATTTACAATTGACGATTTTATAATAAAATATTTTTTTAACTATGTATAATTACCTATTTTCACTCATAAAAAATTAATCTACGCTGCTACTAATGGTTTGTAATAGACTATGGACGCAACTAGGCTGTCTAAAAGTTATACCGGGACATTTGCGGTCAGGACATTTGCGGTCGGCACTTTTTTCGTGCCATTTGCGGTCAATTTATTTCTGTTTACCTGTCTATAAAATTTAAGGTGCTATATAATATTATATACCTACTAAATATATATTATTTTATGAAAATGTTTTAAAAAGTTTATTATATTATTATTTATACTGGATATACCGATTTGTGATACAGCCATTTGGTTGATTGTGGATATTCGATGTCATTATCGATAAGGCTATAATAATAAGTTGTAGTAAACAATTTTACCAAATTTACACCATACATATAGATATAGGGTCTACGAATGAAGAAATCAATGTAATTCCTGTGATATATATTTTACTTCCGAATAAAACAAAAATGGTTTACGAACGTTTATTTTTATGATCAAAACACATCTTCCAAATTTTAATCCTGAATCTTTAACATTAGACTTTGAAATTTCGGCTATTCAATCAATTATACAAATATTTCCTAGTGCTCAAATATATGGTTGCAACTTTCATTTTAATCAATCACTTTGGAGAAAAGTTCAAAATATTGGATTAGCAAGTAGTTATAAAGATAATGCAAATATTCGATTACACGTTAGAATGTGTTCTGCTTTAGCTCATATTCCAATTGGTGACATAGATGAAGGTTGGATTATTATAATGAGCAATTCACCTGATAATGATAAGCTTAGATTATTTTATTGAACAGTGGTTGGAAAATCCAATTATTTCAAGAGGAATGTGGAACTGTCATAAAAGAAGACACAGAACCAATAATATTGTTGAGGGTTGGAATAGTAAACTTAATAAAATATTAGATACACCACGACCAACATTTAAAAATGTGTATACCTGTCTTAAAAAAGAGGCTGAAAATTCGGAACTTTTATATGCAAGAAGCTAGGTACTTAAATATGGAAGGTAAAAGGAGAAAAAAGATGTACATACAATAGTAGAGTATGAAATAGATAACGATTTAGTCAAATGCTTAAAAAAAATAGCTTTTATTCAAAAATTAGAATAATGTTGTAAATTGTGAATGACAAATATTATTATATATGTGCATTTTTTATAATAATTATAATAAGGTTTTCAAAAAAAAAAGTATATGTTTATTGTGTAAGTAATTGACAAAATATATTATTATTATATGAATTATTTATAATAATAATTATAAACTTTTAAACACGCCAGTAACAAAACACTGTCAGTCCTAAGCCTGGAAAAGTGTGAAGGGAAGTTTAAATATAACTAAACATATACCTATTAGCACAAAATAAGTATATAATATTATATATTAATATATTATATATAGCACCTTAAATTTTATATAGTCAGGTAAATAGAAATAAAATATAAATTGACCGCAAATGGCACGAAAAAGGTGCCGACCGCAAATGTCCTGACCGCATCGGTGCCGACACCGACGCAAATAGGCTATGATCCTTTTTTTGTGGGACGCAACTTACCTTAGACACCTAGTCATAATTATTTCGGGCGCTAGTAGTATGCACCGGTTTATATTGTTATAGTTATGAATTTATGATATTAATTGTACATGGAAGATAAAATTATATAGGTAAAATATATTTTTATTTTTTTTTTAAAGGGATCCGTTAAAAATGTTTGTGCTGGGGGCGGGGCAGTCATTAGCCAGACCGAAACTGTATATTGGTATCTTCATAACAGTTTAATGCTAATGCTTTGATCACTATAAGAGATCCACTCTACGCAGCTTTAATGCTAATCCGTTAATTACTTCTTCAGGGTGAATTGTTATATTTTTATAAACGGCCAACATGGTGGTTGGTATTGCACATTTCCGCGATTTTTACATACCTAGTTTATCAAGACTTGAACTTAACTTTAAAAAATACTCTGACAATGGATTTTTAATATTTTTCAAATGTCATTAAAACAATTTATAAAGAGCCTTGTATTAAATTTTCAAGCTTTTTTACCCAACAAATAAAATTGTATTCACATTCATGGAAAAACAACTAAAAAAATTTGAAACTAAAATTATAGTAAACATTTCAAAACAAATCAAAATATTTTGAAAGTAATTGTAAGAAAAGTAATTGTGAAGAAAAAAATGTTCAATAAAAAATTAATAAATTACAGTCATAATAATAAATTACAATAATAATAATGAACTATGTTTGCCTACTATTTATTTTCTATATTATTATGTATATTAAATTTTTGGATAAATGCCTAGAAAATACTAGGCAAACATAGTTCATTATTATTATTGTAGTTTATTATTATGACTGTAATTTATTAATTATATATACTTTTTTTAGTTTAACATTAGATTACACATTTGAGTGTTTAAAAAGATAGTTAAAGGACAAAAATTATTCAGCTCTTGTAAATTAAATTTGTACCAATATTATTTCAATTTTAAAGTTCATGCATATTATACTAAACTCGAGAGAACTGTAGTTTATAAACTAGCAAACAAAAATTGATGATTTGACTATCAACATTTTCTGAAAAAAAGCTTTGGCAGAATTTATTAAAAAAAATATAGTTGTTAACCTTTAAAAATAAAGTTGATATCGCTGTTGATACAACTACGTGCATAAAAATTTTGAAATTGTTACAAAAAAATGGCGTTAAAAATAAAATACATAATTTTTTGTTTTTTTGAAATTCCATATCATTGATCCATAATCATTAAAAATACCCGCATACAATGACACCAGGTACACCTGGTTTAATAAATGTGTTATAACATTTTGTATTTGATTACTTGCTATCCATACAAAAATAGTTTTATACAATTGTTCAATATTTATTTTGTGAAAATTTAATCTAATAATATTGTGCGTTTAATTTTTAAACTGTGTAATATGCTATCATAACAATATGCTATAATTCTGCAGATGAATTATAATTTAAATTATTAAAGCTCTATAGTATTAACTTAAACAGAACTACAATGTTGGTTAATATTTATATAATATGTATTTCAGATATGATTCAGAAAAAGGAACAATAAGAAATAATAAGAAAGGACACAATACTGATTAGTAATGTGGATGAGGTATTAAAAATATATTTAAAAATGTTGAACTATCAAGGTGTACCTGCTTATGTGTTTCTAATCTATAAAATCCCAAAAAAATCGTACAATTGAAAAATAGTTAGATACAATTAACCCGCGATAACTCGCACTGTTAGAAATAATCTAACATTCAACTTATTTTTAGAATAACAATAATCGATTAAATGATAAATAGTTCTCCTTCCATCAATGCTTTATCTATATCACTATAGAACTAATAATATCATAATGGAAGATAAGATAACATTATTTGACAATTGTTTTCAGTTTAAAGTTGACGGTAAGCAAATTGTTAGTAGTAATCTAACGCGCGAGTGATCACGACTCACGACACCCGAGTTGTTAGTAATAATCTAACACGCGAGTGATCACGACACCCGACTTGTTAGTAATATTCTAACACGCGAGTGTTTACGCGGTGATTTTTGTATGTTTGTAAAATTCAAATTTACATTTTCAAACTAATATCATTATTTTTAGTGTCGAGTGTCATTTTATGATATTGTTTTCTTTGTAATTGTTTACTGTAATAATGAACAACGATAAAATTACAAATAAAGTAATATAATGGTTGCAAGAAGATGAAGATACAAACATCAGTGACCTGAACTCAGAAACAGATACAGAATCTGAGCATTCAAATCATGACACAGAATCAGAACAGTCAGGTAATAGTGATTCTGATAATACACATACCCCGGCTTCAAATAATTTACTGAATACCCCTTGTTATGTTGGAAAAGATGGTACGAAATGGCTAATGCATAAGCCACAAACTACAAAAACTGCTCGTCAAAATATAATTACAAAATTACCGGGAGTGAAAGGTGCAGCTAAAAATTCAAAAACAATTTTAGACTGTTGGAAAATATTTTTTCCCGATAATATAATTATTTATATTGTCGAATGTACAAATCAACAACTTAATTTAATTCGTTCTAATTATACACGAGGTGAAAGAGACTGTCCACCAACAAATTTTGAAGAAATTTTAGCATTTTTTGGGTTATTATATTTGGCTGGTGTAAAGAAGGCTCAGCATTTGAACACCGATGAATTATGGTCTACCGACGGTACAGCTCCTGAATTTTTCTCGGCAACTATGTTTAAAAGACGTTTTCATACTCTCGTACAAGCAATTCGTTTTGATGATCGTAATAGTAGATTAGAGCGAAAAAAGACTGACAACCTAGCGCCAATCAGATATATTTTTGACCAGTTTTTAAAATCATGCATAGAAAGTTACACAATAAGTGAATACGCTACTATCGATGAAATGTTAGAAGCATTTCGTGGGAGGTGTAAATTTAGGCAATATATAGCCAACAAACCCGCCAAATATGGCATCAAAATATACGCTCTTGTTGATGCTAGAACATTTTATACTTCCAATATGGAAATATACGCTGGAAAACAGCCCCCCAGGTCCATTTCAAAAAGATAATAGTGCAGCTTGTGTAGTGAAACATCTAATAGAACCAATTGATAAATCCGGGCGAAATATTACAATGGATAATTATTTTACATCTGTACCTCTCGCCAACGAATTATATGCAAACCACCGGCTTATTATTGTAGGAACATTACGGAAAAACAAAAGAGAGATTCCACCAGAGTTTACTAATATAAAATCACGTCCATTACAAAGTACAATGTTTGCATATGGACAACATACAAACAGCAGTCTTCTTTGCTCGTATGTTCCTAAAAAAAATAAAAATGTTTTAATGTTATCAACAATGCATCGTGATGATTATATTGACCCAGATTCGGGTGATTTGAAAAAGCCAGAAGTAATAACTTTCTACAATTCGACCAAAGGTGGAGTTGATGTAGTAGATCGACTAAAAAGTGAATATTCAGTTACAAGAATAAGTAACCGTTGGCCATTTACAATTTTTTGTAGTCTATTGAATATTGGAGCAATAAATTCACAAATAATTTATAAAACGAATACGAATGATATATTTACTAGAAGACAATTTCTTACAGACTTATGCAAAATATTAACAAAACCCCATTTGTTAAAACGTGCAACAATACCTAGTCTTGGATTATCAATTCGCCAGAAAATACAAAATATTACAGGATTTCAAGCAGCACCAAAGGAAAACACTCCTCAAGGAAAGCCACGATGTACATACTGTCCAATACGTAAAAATAGATTCACACAGCATCAATGTAGCCTTTGCTCCAAACCAATTTGCAAGGAACATACTGCATCAACTAACCTAATTTGCCTCATTTGTAATAATCCTCAAGATTCAGATGATTAATATTATTTCAATTTTTTGCATGTATACATACATTTAGGGTTTTAATTTATCAGTACTTTTTTTTTTCAAATTAAATATAAAAATGTAAAATGTATTGTAAGAATGTATACATTAAGTAAACCTATTTACTCATTTGTAATTCATTTTAATGATTAATATAATTAAAAGTTTTTTATATTAGTACATTATTAACTTGGGTTTTTTTTAATGTATTTCAATAACAGCTTTAAAACACCTAAAGTGGTAAAATTAAAGTGGCACAAGTATCTCATATATATTGTCTTTTGTAAATAATGCAATAAATATAAATTGTATAAAAAGGAATTTGTGTTTTGATGAAATTAAATAAACTAATTGAGTGTTAGAAAAAATCTAACACGCGAGCAATTGCGTAATAGACAACGCGCGAGTGATCCTGGGTTAATACCTACTATAGATGGTATAATTCTACTTTACCGGGCACCCATAATTTCGGATTTTTTCTTATGGAATCTTATGTATTTTTTAACGCCGAAATCGATGGTGCAAACGAAAATTTGGGCAGATTATTAGTTTAGAAGTTACAGCCTATTGAAGTTTGATAGTTTCGGTTAAATAGTGTTTGTTTTCACATCGCCCGAAGCGATGTTATTTAATCGTGTAATCTACTTGAGGTGGTTTTGCACAGCAAATCGAGGGATATTTTCGATTTTAATTTCCGAGCGAGCGTAGCGAGCGAGTGACCACGCTGGCAGTAAACGTACTTTAAAAACAAGTATAATTGAGATTCCAAGTTCACCCGAGGTGGTTTTGCACAGCAAATCGAGGGATATTTTCGATTTTAATGTCCGAGCGAGCGTAGCGAGCGAGTGACCACTCTGGCAGTAAATGTACTTTACAGACTTCACATTATTACAATAGGGTGTAGAACACATATTTTTGGGAAAAAATGTTTGGAAAATTTGCTTAGAAGTTTTTTTACAATTGTTGAAATTTTTGTTTTCCAAAAAAAAGTGCAAAAAAGTACGTTCTGATCTGTCGGATTTGAACTCGGCACCTCGTGATTATAACACTTGAATTGTTACCATCGCGCCATGGCCTAACACGGCCCGCGCAATACATTATAAGCATTTAAGGGTTATCATACAAAGTTAAAACTTGGATTAATTATAACTTCGAAACTAACTTTTTGCGCCAAATTCTAATTTGACCAACGTTTTTTTCACCCAAAATTAACTAAGTCCCCCTAAAAAAATTGTCAAAAAAAGGGGTGCCCGGTAAAGTAGAAATGTTCCACATTAATAAAAAATTATAAGGAATGGCGGAAATGCAGGATATTTAAATGATGGCAGGAGGATAGCAGGATAAATACATCATATATTTAAGGTACCTTAAAATATTTTTAAATTAATTTATCATAGTTCGACCTGATTCAAAAAAATTATAGGTAATATTATAGATGTATTTAATGTTAATGTGAAACCAATTGTATAGAGCATCAAAACATATTTCAGTTTTAAGATGAAGTTGAATTTTTGTGTTCTACTTACCTCGTCTTACCTAACTTTGAAGTAATTGGACAATTAATTCATTACATTTATTATTATTAATTGTAGTGTTGGCAACAACTATTGGCGTAATCATGATATATATTAATGTTTAACAGATACATAGGTTATGTTCTGTTCGTCATGTTCGTTTTTGTTTCTTGTTTTTGATGAGAATAAAGTTAAAGAGAAATTAACTGAAACGTTATTCTTATTTATGTATCACCAAAATGTAATGAAGATTCAACGTATGTCACGTGTTAAGAGGGTACGAGACATTACAATTGGCGGCGAAGATTAATTCGGATAAAGTCACCGTTTAAGCACTGGACAGGGTAATGGCGCCGAACATGTGCGTGGGAATTGGCACGGTGCCGGAGTTCCACATTGGTGACGATTGGCAGTCATACAATGAAAGTTTAGATCAGTTCTTCATTGCGAATTTTGTGGAAGAAGACAGGAAAGTGGCTGTGTTAATTACAGTTATACGAGCTTCCGCTTACGCAACCTTAAGGGAAATATGTGATCCCGTCTTACCCAATACGGTTAAGTATGATAAATTTTGTGATATTGAAGTTGGAAGACAGTGGAGTAATAAAAAAAAGTGAATTGTGTCAATGGGGCACACCACTTGTTCCTGTGTTAAAACCTGATGGTAGTATACGATTATGTGCAGATTATAAAGCAACATTAAACCGTCATATTAAGGATATCCACTACCCATTTCCAAGGATAGAGGATTTGTTCGCCACAGTACAGGGAGGACAGACGTTTTCCAAACTTGACTTCAATAACGCTTATAATCAGTTGAAATTCGATAGTGAAACTAGCAAATTATTAGCTTGGAGTACTCATAAGGGTACTTATGAAATGTTAAGACTTCCGTACGGCATTAAACCAGCAACAGCTATATTTCAACGCGAAGTAGAGAAAATTTTTAAAGATTGTGCTTTTACTGCTAATTTATTAGATGACATTGTAGTAACAGGCAGGAATGATGAAGAATATTTTAGAAATTTGGCTGAAGTTTTCAAAAGATGTAAAAGGGCTGGTTTCCAATTTAATCGCAGTAAATGTCAGTTTTTCCAGCCAAGTATCAAGTATTTGGGTCACATTATAGACAAAGATGGTCTAAGAAAAGATCCGGAAAAAGTAAACTGTATTTCCAAAATTGCCAGACCTCAAAATGTAACTGAATTAAAGTCATTCTTGGGGATGATAAATTACTATGGTAAGTTTGTGAAGAATCTTGCAAAAATTTTATCACCACTCCACAACTTACTAAAAAAGAATAACGCATTTGTATGGTCCAAAATCTGTGATACAGCATTTAATAGTATAAAAACAATTTTGATGTCAGAACAAGTATTAACTCATTATAATCCAGACCTGCCAATAGTGTTAACATGTGACGCTTCAAATAATGGGTTAGGTGCAGTCCTGTCTCATGTGTTAAGTGATAATACCGAAAAACCAATAAATTTTGCGTCCAGGGCACTGTCATCAGCAGAGAAAAATTATTCTACAACTCATAAGGAAGCTTTGGCAGTAGTATGGGGTGTAACAAAAAATTATCAATATTTAAAGGGAAGAGATTTCGTAATTAGGTCTGATCACAAACCTTTAATGACCTTATTAGGTGGAGACAAAGTAATACCCATGGCTTCAGGACGTGTTCAACGGTGGGCATTTTTTCTGTCTGGGTTTAAATATAAAATTGAATTTATAAAAGGAACCAACAATACAGCTGCTGACAGTCTATCTCGCATTTCCAACTCGAATTATAACTTTACTACAAAGGATGACTTGGTAGATCAAGCAGTAGACGTTATAAATTGGGTAGATCATTTTGTGCCAGTAGACTATTTACAGATCAGGGCAGAAACCAGCAGAGATCCTACAATTAAGAAAGTCATAAATTATATGAACACACATTGGCCAAAAGAAGTAACTGAAGATGTCAAACCTTTTTACAACCGAAGAGATGAATTAGTGTATGAAAGTAAAGTATTAATGTGAGGGTATAGTATAATCATTCCTAGTTGTCTCACCAATATTTTGTTAAAGGAACTTCATGGTTCTCACATGGGAATAGTCAAAATGAAGTCACTAGCCAGATCTTATTTTTGGTGGCCTTCTCTAGACTTGGATATCGAAACACTAGCGAAGAATTGTGCAGTTTGTGTTACTTTCCGACCAGAATCAGTGAAGACTATGCTAACGAAGTGGCCTCAGTCAACACGAGTGTTTGAAAGAATACATGCTGATTACGCAGGTCCTATAAACAATAAAATGTATTTAATTTTAACTGATTCATTTAGCAAATGGCCAGAAATATTTGAAGTAAGTAAAGCCGATACCCACAATACTATTGAAAAATTAAAAGAAACATTTTCAAGATATGGGCTTCTAGATACTATTGTAACAGATAATGGTACACCGTTTACGTCTGGAGAGTTCAGTGAATTTTGTGAATTGAATAGCATAAAACATCTTACCTCACCTCCTTGGCACTCATCCAGCAATGGAGCTGCTGAGAACGCTGTTAAGTCATTTAAAATAGGATTTGGGAAAATACTCATGAACAAATCAGAATATTCAATAGACTCTGCAATAAATAAATATTTATTTTATTATAGAAATGCTATTCATTCTACAACTGGATGTACACCATCAAAATTAATGTTTGGTAGGGAAGCAAACATTAGACTTAATAAAATTAAACCTAAACCACATAGTTACACAGCAATTGACAGACAGATTAGAAACTATAAAGGGAGCATTTCAAATAAAGTATTTATCAAGAATGATGTGGTCTTCATTAGAGACTATTCCAAACCAAATAAAAAAGGTTGGAAAACATGCATCGTAGATGAAATTGTGGGCAACAATATCTACATTTGTAAAGAACAATCAACAAATAGGTATTTCAAACGTCATGCAGATCAGATAGTCAAAGCAGGTACATATTATCAAAATGCAGAAGCTGTAATAAGTGAACCAGAACAGACATTAGAATGTAACAGGCCCACTCAAGTGGTTGAGACAGATGTACCCAAAGAAATAAATAGTTTTAATAAACCTAAATTGAATGATAACTCATTAGCAGGCTGTACTTCAAACATTATATCTAGTGTAAATAAAAACAAAAGAAATGTTTGTAAACCAAAAAAATTTGATGATTATATTTGTAATTAATGTTTGTTCGATTATACTACATTGTAAATTGTATCATTAAATTAGAGGAGGATAGTGTAGTGTTGGCAACACCTATTGGTGTAATCATGATATATATTAATGTTTTACAGATACATAGGTTATGTTCTGTTCGTCATGTTCGTTTTTGTTTCTTGTTTTTGATGAGAATAAAGTTAAAGAGAAATTAACTGAAACGTTATTCTTATTTATGTATCACCAAAATGTAATGAAGGTTCAACGTATGTCACGTGTTAAAAGAGTACGAGACATTACATTAATGCTAGAAAAAATTGCTGACATCCTCTTAATGTTTTTATTAATATATATACCAGTTACGCTTATACTTTGCCCAAGAGTTCCATTGTCCATTACACTTTCTAATTATTAAATACAAATTGAATATAAAAATACTATAGAAACTGAACATAATTAATATTATATGAGACAATAAAACTATCATTCAAATTTAAGATGGCAACACCATCACTGTCAAATCTGTTGATCCATTCAATAATATGCGGTCTTTCAATCAATTCCTCCACAGCAGGATCTTGAGATTGTCGGAGTTTTGGTAGGCAACCACCACCAGTGCCTAATCTTGCACTTCTCTTTGCTGTGAAGGCCTTGCGGGATTTTGCTTTTTCAGACTCCCAAAACTTTTTCAAATTCTTAATTTCTCTCTTCATTAATTATAATAGGGACATTAATAAATATTTTTTTTAAATAAATATCAATTAATGTTTATATTATACTACCTACATAGGTAATACATTTTAACTAAACATAAATATTCATGATAGATTAATTTCCTTTTGTACATTAGAATGGGAGTAAAAATCACCAAGAACCATTTCTTTTTTTGATTTGTATTAGTCTTTTTTGGAAACAGCATACTTTTATTTACCTTATTGTGAGTATTTAATAGACACTGAATAACATTTCAAAATTATTAGAAGATAGTCGATTACATGAATATTAATTGTACATAGTATACTATTTAGGTACCTACTAAACTTACCTACCTATTTTTATGCTGTACATTTATACATGTCATACACATCACATACATATAATACTCCAAACAATTATTTTGAAACAATGTTTAATAATTACCTTTTTAACATTAGAATGACCATTAAATTGTTCATTAGATTTAACCAAGCTTGATTTTTTTTTGGTATTTGTATTTTTTTTTTTATTTTTTACATGATATTTACAATCTATTCAGAGAACAATAAGCAAATTAGATAAGAGTACTAAAAAAAAACATGAATAATATGACGGAAGAAGCCACCCAATGATGACACTACCTATTTTGTTTAGAGTTTGTGGGAGGATTTGATCTAGGAATCAAGCATCTAGCAGGTCACGACACCAATTACGTTTGAGACGTCTGACGGGGTTACCCGGAATCGAAGGGACTGCTAGGTTTTTTATTAGAGGGTTAGGATGATTGGGTAACCTACTGTAGAAACGCTTGTAGTATAGTTTAGCTTCATCTTTAACGGAGTTCATCCTGAGATCTTGCTGTATGGACTGGTTGGAGACATAGGGTGGAGCATTGAGTAGTTTCCTTAGCGCTATATTTTGGAAGGTTTGTATTTTGTTGATGTTAGATATTTTTGCATTACCCCAGAGTTGAATGCCATAAGTCCAGATGGGCTTAATTAGAGATTTGTAAATTAGAAGTTTAGTTTTAGTGTGCGTGTATATATTGTTATTACAAAAAGTTTTTAAAAGGCGCAGCCGTAGGTTTAAATTATTTCTTTTAGATCTAAGGTGGGGGGCCCAAGTAAGTCTGCGATCAAGTATAAGTCCTAGATATTTCACTGTAGGAGAAGTAGGGATTTGAGTGCCATATATAGATACCTCGGGACAGGGAGAGAGATGAAGTGTGAAAGTAGTGTGCGTGGACTTAGACTGGTTAATTTTGAAGCCCCACTTAGTGTACCAGTCTTCCATAAGGGTTAGGTGATTCTGAAGATTGTGTGAAGCTATTTCCGGATTAGAATTAATAGATATTATTGCCTTATCGTCTGCATAATCAGCAACTAGAGTGTTTAGTGTAGTAGGCTGATCAGCAGCATAAATGTTGTAAAGTACAGGGGAGAGTATACCCCCTTGTGGAACACCGGCTAAAATATTGGATATAGTTGAGTGTGCATTACCGAATCTGATTTGAAAATGACGGTTGGATAGGTATGATTTTATGATAAGGTAAAAAACAGGGTGCAAAATTGTTTTTAATTTAACAAGAAGACCATCGTTCCATACCCTGTCGAACGCTTGAGAGACATCTAAAAATTCGCAAGTACAATACTGTTTTTTTTCGAGTGAGAACGAGATGGCGTCAACAATTCTATGCACCTGGTGAATAGTAGAGTGGGCAGAGCGGAAGCCAAATTGGGCATCAGGTAAAACTGAGTTTGAGATACTTGGTAAAATGCGCTTTAGGATCAATTTTTCCAGGATTTTTGCGAAAAATGGTAGGAGACTAATGGGACGGAAGGAAGATACGGAATCTGGAGGTTTTTTAGGCTTGAGAATCATAATAATAGTTAAGAATTTCCATAGTATTGGAAAGTAAGAAAGTCTTAATATACAATTAAAAATGTGAGTGAGGTGAATGATGGCTTCTTTAGGTGAACATCTGGCCACTTCACCTGTGATCAGATCAAAACCTGGAGATTTTTTATGAGGGTACTTATCAATAACGAATTTGACTTCACTTGGTGAGAAATGTTTTACAGGACGAGATACAGGAAGAGGAGAGTTAAAAGACTCAGCAACAGCAATATTATTTTCAAAAGAGAAGATATCAGGATGAGGTTGGAATGTCTCATGAAGATAATCTTTAAACAATTCAGCTTTGTCTTGGTCGGTGCAGACGAAGGATCCATCTGATTTTTTAATTGGTATATTTGGAGAGTTGAGTTTACATGTTCTTTTGGTGGCTCTCCAAAGACTGCCGTCATTTGGAGACAGATTTGTCAGGAATTTTTCGAGTAATGAGGCTTTATGTTTGGCCAACATTTTTTTAAGGAGATTAGAAAGTTTATTATAATTATGTTTAAGAGAGGGAAGGCGATTGCGTTGAAATAGAGCTCTAGCCCTTCTCTTATCTGCAATTAATATACGAATATCGGGTGGAACTGAAGTCTGATTTAGAGGATAATGAGTGTGTGAGTTGGATGACTGGATCAAAGCTGGATGTGATCTGACTGGATCAAATTTGTAAAATTATTTATAGCTAAATCAATGTCGTCGGTAGATTTTAGTTTAACATTTAGCTTAATGCCCTGATTTACAAGGTTATGAAATTTTAAACGGTCGGTAGAGGCTTTAAATAGCTTGGGTGGCTCAGAGCGAGATAGCGGAATGGTATTGAGTGTGAAGAGGACTGATGAGTGGTCAGAATTAAGATCCAGGAGGTTAACAACAGAGGAGTGTAGACAAGAGGGAATTTTTGTGACAAAAATATCAAGTTTATCAGGATTTTTCCGTGGAGAAGATGGCCAATAGGGAGGGTCCGGAGGGGCAAGTACATTAAGGTTTTTCGCACTTGCGTAAGTATGAAGAACGCAGCCACGAGGGTTATTTGAGCGACAACCCGAACTTTGATGCTTGGCATTATAGTCGCCTCCCACAATGAAGTTATTGCCAAAGGAACTAAAATAATTATGGAAGTCTACGTTTAAAACCTTGTGTTTTGGAGGGGAATATAAGGCTGCTATTGACACAGGAATACTATTTAAGTATATTAGTACAGCGCACGATTGTAAGTGGTCATAACTAGGGATGGCAACGATATATCGATATTTTCGATATATCGATAACTTCATCCGATATATCGATATTTTTATATCGCTCGAGGACTTCGATAAATATTCACTTATCGATAAAATTTCGCGATATAACCGATATATCGCAGTTTCACGTATAAATATTTTTTTTTCTTATATCGATAATACTATCGATAAATTCATGGTTTTAATAATCTAAGACCGTGGTTTTAACTTTTAGGTGGTTTTAGTGACGTATTTTCACGTCCTGTCCCCAGCTGCTGATTGGACGTAATGACTGATAGAATATCTGATATGGTTATTTAACCATAACTGATAAGTGCCACTAGACCCTGATAAGTGATAATATGATATTACGATTTACGATAATATAACAATTAAACACATTTCCCGCATAAATTTAAATATTTTACAATAATAATATAATACAATTATTATTTATTGTAAATAATCATAGGTTAGGTTTGTTTAGCTGTATGATTATTTGGCAAAGCCAGTTGTTGAGATAACTGCAGAGCCATTAAATGTTTGGGAAATTATGAAAACGATGTATCCCAATCTATATGAAATTGCTCGACAGAAACTGAGTATTGTTGCCACATCAGTGCCTTCTGAGAGGCTTTTTTCTAAAACAGGGAATATTATTTCAAAAAAACGAAATAGATTAACTGGAAAAAGGCTTTCGAAATTAGTATTTATGAGCTCTTTAAGCGAGGAAGACTGGTTCCAAACTGATTAATAGTGAATATTTTGTTGCTATAAATGATCAGTTTTTGGTTCTTTGATTTATATAATTTAGTATTTACTATGTACATACTTCAGTTTTAGACTTATTGTAAAGTTAAGTTGACTGTTTGTTCTGAAATCATAACAGTGATTATGAACACTATTATTATGAAAACTATTTTACATTATATAATTTATAAGTTATGACAATGCTATGTTTATTGTGTTCTACAAAAATCTTATACTTTTATTTAGTGTTTTTAAACAAAATAAATACTGGTAAGCACTAAGCAGCTGAAAAAAATGTTTGGTATTTACTAATTTATAATTTTTATTACAACTCATACAGTCTGACAAAATATTATTATTATTATCATTTTTTAAATATCGATACTTTTGGTCGATATATCGATATATCAGGGATCACGATATATTGTTATCGATAGTCAACGGATAAAATATCGATATCTCGATATATCGCAGTTGCTGCGATTTTTGCCATCCCTAGTCATAACAGTAATTAGGAAGAGTTTGAAATATTATTGTAGATTTGATGAGAATGGCGACACCACCGTGAGCAGTATTGTCAGGATGATTAGCCCTCACCAGCTTATAACCAGGAATGTGGATATATGAATGTTGTGTAAAATGTGTTTCGGTAATGAGCGCAAGGTCAATACGTTTATTGTGAAGCACGAATTGGAGCTCATTTACATGATTTTTTAATCCATTAGCGTTAAAAAGAAGTATTGTGAGAGATTGGTTTGTGAAAGAGTTGTTAGTCATTTTTTTTTAACCAGAAGGGTTATTACTTGGGTAAGTAGGGCTATTAGAGGGTTAATTACTGCTTTGAATTCTTGCAGAAAGTTGGACATTGAGTTGGTAGTGTCAGGATCTGCAGGAGGGGAGGGGTGGTTATCATTTTGGCCTGATGTGGCCTGCGCATAAGTGGATTCATGGGTATGTGTACGATTTGATGGGTGGCTATCTTGAACAACGCGTGACTTATCTCTAACATTATTAAATTGAAAGTTACTTGTGGGTTTTTTGCGACGTTGGAGGTCCTTGTACACCGATTAACCTCTGTAGCTGGCCGGATGAGTGCCATGGCAGAGCGCGCATTTCGGCAGAGTACCAGGAGGATTTGGACAGTCAGAGGAGGGATGAAAAGCGCCGCAACGAACGCAGCGTGACGGATAGCCACAGTACGATCTTGTGTGACCATGTCTTGACAATTCACACATTGACTTATTGTTTTCGTCTTAAACGGTTCCTCTACTTTAATTTTTGTATGTAGTAGTGACGACAGCTTGAATATGTCATTTGAATAGGGGACAGGCTCAAGATCAATGAAAAAGAGCGGAAGTGGGTATTTATTTGTTTTGTGAAGAACGTTGGTCACAGATCTTACTTCAAAATGAAGGAATTCTAGCTCAGATTTTATGAGACTGATTGGAGTTGTTGTATGTAGATTCCGAATTACCACACAAATTGGCTTATCTTGTTGTAACTGATAGGTGTGATATTCTGCATGCTCCTCCTTCAGAAAGTGGATAAGTGATCTGTAGGCGTCGGGAGTGCTGGTTTGGATTTTTAAACGGTCAGTGAAAGACTTGCCGACAAAATTATCGACGCCGATTTTTTCGACTAGGCTTCTGCATAGTTCGGGAAAGTCCTCAACTCCACGCACAAAAATAGGAGGAGGAGGTTTAATTGTATGAGAATCCATTGGGTCATCTTCGCCATCTTTGCGATTAGAATTGTTCGGGTTAGCGTCCGGACCAGCCTTAGGATTATTGTCTATGTTTGAGGTTTGGGAAAAAAACTGCGAATCGATTTGAAGACGAAAATAATTTTTTATGTACTTTATTACCCGGTGCTTGAGGTGAGGTAGGGTTAGAGGAGTCAGAATGATTCCTTTTGTTACCGCTCTGTATAGTCCATTCCTCACTTGGGGGAGAGTTTGTTGTGACTTTATTGAGAGTAATCGGGCTGACCGAATTTTTTTTTTGATAACATCAGTGTTATTGTTTTTATTAAGATTATTTTGATTAACCATTTTAATTGGTATTGTAAATAACTATGCTGACGGTTTTCCGTTATGGAAAAGATAACGGATTCCGACCGGGAAGGCAGCGATAGCGCGACGGTGGGTGATGCGAACCAAAATAATATCAAGGTCGCCGCGGCGAAAAGTGACGACGTATACGAAAGTATAGCGCACTAGCCGGTTGTTGAATATGAATATAATTTTAGTTCTTTGCGACGGAACTTGAGTAAAAACATAGACTTAAAGTATAATATAAGTGAAAACAGTCATGAGTTTATGATTATTTAATATTGCGCACCATTAACTAACACGATGTTAGGGTAGCTATAATTAAACGCATGGGAACGGAGCGTACGCGATGTGCGTGTGCAGCGGACGACTGCTATCGCAGAACTGGTATTTGTATTAAAATCCTTTTTCGGATCTTCCAATACTTTTGCCACATTTTGGTAGCAATAAAAAAATATAGTTTTTTCATCTTCTTCCCAATTTGGACCTCTTTCACGTTTCGTCACTTTATTTGCCTTTAAATCCATTCTGTGCGAGTAGCTACTTTCACTTTCCACTTTCCAGTTGAAAAAATCAGTTTGATTATAATGTATTTATTATTTATAAGTATCAAACTAATAACACCAATAATTATCATAACAATTATTGATAAGCATGGAATAATAAATTCATTTCGAGGAAAAATAATTATTAAGTAGTACCTAACTACGGGTTACTTAAATTTCAACTATGCAACTAAAAATTACGTGTCGACTATGTATCACTTAGATGTCCCGTAGTTAAGTATTACCTAAGTGATTTAAGGTGCCCTTAAAGTATCGGACTATGCATACGAGCAATATATATATATATATAATATATGTATAGTTTAACATGACATTGTCTTATGTGATACATAAATTGCTTATACATACGGCATTATCAAAATGCAATTCGCATGCTTTAATCAAAAACTAGATCGCTGATTCTTTTTATGATATTCTATTAATATCTAATTATTAGTGAAAGCTTTCAGTTAAAAGATAAAAAATTTCAATTTTTGATAACCGATATTTTGTATGTCAACATTTATAACAATTCCAAAAACAATAATCGTTTTTTCATTTCAATAACAAAATATCTATTTCAATCTGTCAAAACTAATACATACCTAATTAAAATTTTGATTTTAGTAAAAATAACAATAGCTGTGTCTTATCGTTAACTGAACATTGAACAGTGAAACTGGTCACCTATTTTTAAGTATTTTAATCATCATGAAGTGAACCTAAAATTACGAAATTGAACAGTCATTATTGTAATTTATAATAATAATACTTACGCATATCTCAGTTTTGTAAATTATAATTAAAATTATTCACTTGTGTTCTTTCTTTATACCTATTAGTGTCGTACTTACGTGTAGTCGTACTGTCGTCTTTAGCCATAACTTTATTGTTTTGTACCTATTTTGTTAAACACTTAATAATGACTCATACTTTCTCAGTACATGAATACATCGACATGGTGAATGTTACTATCGAAACAACAGAAGTTATAATAATTATGCAAGTGGCGTATAGAATATGATATGGAATTGAGTACCTATATCCGATCATAAGAAACCATCTGCGTTCCTATTTTTATTAAATCTTGTGAATAGTATTTTTCTAATGCCGTATGAATAAGTAGTAATATAACAATTATTTTTAGAAATTCAAAATTATAACTAGCTCTAATTTGGTTGATTTTCATTAAATTTTAATATTTTTTTTAAAACTGTTTTAAAAAATAATATGATCAACAAAACGGCTATCTTGGGAATTTAAAAAAACTTAATTGCGTAAAAGAAATTTTTGGTAATTTTTGAAAATAAAATTGAATGTTATGCTCTTCAATCAGAATTTCCATACTTATTACTGTAAAAAAACTGTATTTAAATAAATTGATTTCCACGAAGATACTAAGGGTGATACGGGACTTTTGAGTCATAATGTATAATAATACAGCAAAATATTTTTAATTTTACTGCTTCAATACGATCTTACCAAATATTTATTTCCCTGTAAACGTTTCATTTTTAAGGAGTTGTGTTAAGGCAATTCTTTCGGTCTTTGTAGTCTTTGTACCTATAGGCTATAACTTATAAGTAGTTATAGTATATAATATTACATAATACGAGTATATTATTGTTTATTATATACCTATAACCTATTTTATATGAACAGAAATGTTATAGTGTAACCAACATTTTAATATTTTCATTCAACAGTTTTATATTAGTTATTATTATTTTTTGTATATTAATGCAAAACAGTTATACAAATATTGGAGTGCCTAATAACTAAGTTGTGAATGAGCCCTTATCGTGAATGTTAGTCACCGTATTTGTCATTCAATTATTTGTTACATTTTTATTTCTTGTTTTACGATTAAATTAATCATGTCTGGACAAAAGTGTAATTATTTTAGCTGTAGTAAATCAAAAATAAATAATCCCGACTTAAGGTTTCATATGTTTCCAAGCGATGAACACTTAATAAAAACTTGGACATTTGGGTAGTTTTTGGGTCCATTTTTTCTATATAGGTACCAAGTTAAAAATATATCGACTATTTTTTAGTTATTGATATCCGCGTAAGAAATTTTATATTTATAAATTATTGTCTCTGGATCAAAAAACTTGAAAATTTTGGTTCAAAAATATGAAAGATATGAACGTATAGTCATGTTTTTTTTTTTATAAACATTGAAACTTAAATTTTTGACAAGGTCAAAGACACGATAATTTGCAAATTATTTTAATATTTATCCCTGATTGAAAATTTTAATAAAGGTTTCTCATAAGTATTTCATAGTGAAATCTAACCAAAAAACCTAACAATTATATAAACACAGTTTTTTTTTAACAGATATATTTTAAGATCAAATTTGGACGAAATTAATTAGATTTTTTGTTTGTTAAAAGCAGGAAAACTTATCGAGGAATCTTTTCTTAAATTTTCAAACTTAGATATGTAGGTGTTAGATGTTTGAAATAACAGACACGTCTGAAGTTCGACACAACTTTATTGTATACCTACATGTTGTTCGCGCCGGAACGACAGTTACATTATTACGTAAGTCTATATCAAGGTTTATAGATAATACAGGTTGCCTCAAAGTCATGTAAACAAATCAATCACCTATTCCTTATCTACTGACGTCATTGAAGTATAAAATTGGCGCTCTTGTTCAATGATTATGATATCATATGTGTTCACAAATATAGGTACTTAATTAAAATTTGAAATGTTATGTGATTTTAATATGTTTGGATATTAAGTTTTAATATTTAGGGACACTACTATACCTAAATAGTTGTTTTTTATTTAAATAATAATCACTGTAGTATTGATAATCATGAACTATTTTATGTTTATTAAAATTTTACCAATATTGTACCTAATTGTAGTTTACTTAACTTTGTTATTGATTTAAAGTTTTATTGGACATATTTGGACAAAACTAAATAGTATTTATCACATAATTTAATCTTGCCATTTGAATTGGTTAAAATATATATTTTTAAATATTAAGTTCAAACTTATCAATGCGATTATTTTATTATAAATTTAAAAAAAAACATAAGTAAGTACATATATTGAAATAGAAAGTTAATAATAAAAATACATATAGTAATAATATTATAATAAATATTATAATACATATGTACTTGTATAATATATGATATAATAATACATACCTACTAAAGATAATAATAATAATGACATAATACATAAAATAACTACCTACATTAAGTTATGATTTTTCTTAATTTATTTAACTTTTGTAATTTAAGTTTAGATCTTTTAATTTTACACATGGATGTCATATTTTGATTCAAAAACTTAATTCTTATAAATATTCGTTGTTTTACATACGTTTTAATGACAGGTTTATATTTTTCATCGGTTATCATTCTGTTATAGATAATTCTGGTTATTCGATTCACAACATTAGGTGTTTTAGGAATTTTATTTTTTGTGAATTTTTTAAACAAATTTTCAACTCACAAAATCATTTGTTTGAAATTGATACTAGGTATTATGAGACCACCATAGGATAAGTAATTTAACCAAGATGGTATCAAATAATCATGATCTTTGGATGTTTTATTCACTTCTGTACTTGTAGATCCGAGTTCAGGGTATTTATATCTGTATTTTTTGGCCACCCAACCTGCCAAATATTCAACAGCATCTAGTGACATTTCATTTTTGTCTTCTTCTTGATGATCATATGAAGTATTTATTGAATCACATTCAGTAGCTGTATCTGTTTCACTAGTTATTTCATTTTGTTCACTATCAACAACATTTGTTATATCAACTTCTTTAAATACTTTAGACAATAGATATTCTTCCTTATTGTCATCATGAGTATTAGATTTACTTGAGATACCTGGATTCTTTCCTAAAAGTATCATTCTTATTCTGTACAAAGCATTCAATGGAGTAGGATGATCATTTAACCCACCTTTGGTTCGTAGTTGAGAAAAAAAATTCTCCAAAGCATCCTGATTAATCTTAGTTGTCAACAAATAATTTAGACCATGCTCTTTTAGAATGTTTAATAAGTGTCTGGCTCCATTAATATACATCAATATTCCTTTTTGAAACATCTGGAGCTTATTTTTTCCATTACACCTTATTGTTAATATTGTCTCATACACCTCACTGAAAAGAGATTCTTGTTCATTAATAAATGTACCATACGGAGCTTTGAATGGAATGTTTTTTGATTGTGAATTGGGATATGACACATTACTAAGATCAAACCAATTATTGATAAGTTCAATAAAATCAGCAGTGTCATCATTGAGTTTTTTGTCTGCGATAGGTTTATAGAACTTAAGTGCTGATGCTGTGGTATGAGACAATAGCTGGGTAGCCAATTTAACTTTTTGCCGTTGCGGCACATCACATGTTAAATGTTCTTTACTTAGTTTGTGACAAACAGTAACTTCTGAGGATGCAAATTTTATTAACGCTTCAAGTGGCTCTTTGTTAATTTGTTTTTCATTAAGACAAAACCCAGTATCTAGAAGCCAGTTACGTACAAGTTTTAAGAGATGTAGTGAGTCTGGAACATACACAATGTTTCTTTTATTTGGTATTTCAAAAAATGGCTTCTCATAATTTATTTGTAATTCTTTCCATAATCCTATATTGCCACCACCGCAATCACTGACACAACATATTACAGTATATCCTATTTTGTCTAGTTTTCCAATAACATCAAAAAGAATAGATTTAGTCATTTTTTTGTCAAAGTCGATCATCACTGGTTGCTTCCAAGGGGATGCAATTCCACGAGCCATAATTACTTGCATCTGATTATGAGGCCCGAGAACTTGGTCATGACGATTATCATACTCAAGTGTACTAGACACTTTCACTTCGTCAAACATCAACACGGTAAGCTTTTCATATGGTTTTAGGTTATGAGCACTAATACTCATTATGTGTAAAACTTCATGGAGAATACCACTCCTCATATCTAAATTTTTCGCCCATCTTTGTAGGGATGAAATTCCTAAAACATTATAGTTGAAATTTTCAAAATTTGGTAAGCAAAATTCATAAATACAGATTAAAATTTGTAAATTTACTTGGAAGAGGGTAATGAAGTTCATTTTTAACATAAATATATGCCCTCTTACTGAAGTACCTTAATCTGAAAGCCTTGGAAATTTCATCATTTGTCCAACAAACTTTTTTCTTTTTTTTTAACATTATATCCAATTGATTAGGGGAGAAGATTGACAACAAGTATTTCCTTGCTGTTGCTTCAATTGTTTTGGTTTTGGTTAGAGATAAAGTTTTGATTTGTTTAGACATTGTTTTATTGGCTCCATTTAACTTTAAATTAGTTGTTCTTAAATTATTTATATTAAAACGAAGAGATTCATTTATGTCTTTATAGTTACACTGCTTTAAAGTTGACAACTCTTCTTAATTTTTGTATTTTCACATTTTAAGATTTCATAGTCTTTATTCAATGTTTTATATAACTGCTCATAATCAGGTTCAGGAATAAATTCGGGGTTGGGAATATATGTTGATGTAGATGGAGGTGTTAGTGATTTATTAATTGTTGTAATTATTTCATCATGGGCCTATAGTAAATGTAATAAAAATATATTAATTATACTTCATTTTTTTTTTTTTTTTTTTTTTGTAATCTATCATAGGTAAATAAGTACTACAGTTACAGAAGTGTATTCGTACAGAATTATGAATATAAGTAGCAATTTAAATTAATTAAAATAAAATAGTTATATTTCACCTGTTTTATGGCTTTAGATTCCATTCTACTACGGCGGTTAATAGCTGATTTAGATATAAAATTACTTTGAATTTTGTCATGATAAGATGGTAACTTTTCCGTTGGAATAGCATCAGGTTTTAATAATTTCTTTGGAGTAGTTCCTAATAAGTTTGTATTTAAGGTTTGTTGATTAATATAACATATTATATAATAATTATATTAATTATTCTATATATTTTATACATTGATTATTGCGCCCTCCTAATTAGGTACTAGTTTTAATTAATTAAATATAAATAATAAATAATTAACAAAAATATATATCCTATTTTAATCAAAATCCTGGTTAAATAATCCTTCATTTTATACCTCATGAGTAGTGTAATAAAGATTTTTAAATTTAACAGTGGTTAAATTTAATTGATTTATAAAAGTATAAACCATGAAAAAATTAAAACATTTGAGTAGCATATACATATATAAAGTTTAAGAAAATAAATTTAAAAAATATCAATAGAACTTTAGATTCTGAGCGGAGCGATGAATGTATTGATTTTATAATGTGTGTTTTTTATTTTTTATTTTTCATTTTTTTAATTTTAATTTTTTTTTGTGTCTGCCATCACCTTTTAGGATAGAAAAAATGCTTCGATTTTCTTCAATAGTACCTTTTCTGATAGGAAAGTGAATCTAGTTGGTACTTTGGGGGTCAAAAGGTTTTCATGAGCGCCGTGAAAAACAAATGAAAAATTAAAGAAAACACGGATATTTTTACCGAAAACCAATTTTCGACAAAATCGATTTTGGTTTTTGGTATAACTCTAAAAGAAATGACTATAGATACATGACATTTTGACTGAATGTTTATATTAGCATTTTCAAAATATTCTGACTTATTTTGAGCTGTTAACTGACATTTTCAGTTTCTAATAATTTTAGTTTTTTTAAACGGGACCTTATGAACATTATCAATCATAGTTGTTGATGGCAACTTAAATAAAGCGTTCAAAGTTCAATAGGCATTGCTCATTTTATTTCTTGTTGTTTCGTTTAACGTGTACTATTTAATACTCAGTATGCGATTAAACAAGTATTTAATAGCGGTTTCAAATAATTATTATGTTTAGGGTAGAAGACAAGTTGATATTTAGTTGGTTCAATGTCATATAATTTTTTCATATTGTAATTTAACATGTCATTTATTTTTGTTTATAAAGGAATAAAGTGTTCTGTCTTTACATTGAGGACGTGACTATGGAAGTATTACACATTTACGTATGCTTAACTATTACTTTACTTTATTGATCACTAACGAGTAACGATTCACATTCGTGCGCAGCGGTCACATTATTAGTACGATTGTTATAATACAATATTTGTTATCACATAATTATTATCAATATACATTATCACTATTTGTATACAACACTTTCTTCTTAAAATTTAGACTCAATATAATAATATGGTAATTAATTTTTACATAAACAATAAATAATATAATACAATAGCCATAACATAATACATCATATTAATTAACATAAGTGTTGAAATTATACATCAGAACAATAGTATAATTATTTTATTTAATGTACATATTTCTTTTTATTACAAATTTAATTTAACAGTTGGTTTTTTTACTCTTTTCGAATTCCTTACTTCTACCCGGTCTGTTACTTCCGATGTCTCTGTTAATTTAGTCTCATCCACTATAATATCTATATCTACTTCTTCACTTTTCTCAATGTTTAGTTTTAATAGTTGATCTGTGTGCCTTTTACAAACTATCCCACTTTCTAATTCAATCACATACATTACATTTCCTAATCTTTGTTTAATTTTCCCCTTAATCCATTTATTTGTTACATATTCTCTTACTAATATAATTTCATCTATTTCAAATTCTTTACTATTATTTCTGCTATTGATTTGTTTTCCTGATTTTTATGGACATTTGTTCTAATGTTTGGTTTCAGTAAGTCAAACCTAGTGCGAAGGTCCCTACCTAATAATAATTTAGCTGGGCTTTCCTTAGTTGTAGTATGTGTGGCCACTCTATAATCAAATAAGAACTGATCTATGCGTTTATTAATATCAGCCATATTTATTTTTTTTAAAAAGCTTTTAATTATCTTAACACCACTCTCTGCTTGACCATTGCTTTGAGGGTAGTAAGGCGATGATGTTCTATGGCCTATTCCGTTTTCTTCTAAATATTGTTGAAACTGCAAAGATGTGAAGGGGGGGCCATTATCTGTTACCAAGTATTCAGGTAACCCAAATCTTGCAAATAGATTTCTAAATATATTTATAGCCACTTGAGCTCCTGTTGCATTAACTTTAAATACTTCCAACCACTTTGAATATGCATCCTCTATTATTAATAATTGATGCCCTTTAAATGGTCCTAAGTAGTCTGCGTGAAGCCTTTGCCATGGGCCATGTGGCCATTCCCACGTATGTAATACAGTTTTAGTCGGCATTGGTCTAACCTCACTACAACGCTCACAGTTTTTTGCTATATTTTCTATGTCCTTGTCTATACCTGGCCACCATATATATCCCCTAGCAATTGATTTCATTTTCACTATCCCTAAGTGGTTATAATGTAATTCATCTAGTATTTTATTTTTTATTATTGCTGGTATAGTTATTCTATGTCCCCATAATATGGTATTTTGTTCTACACTTAATAGCTCTTGTCTTTGTTTATATACCTCTAACTCTTTTCCAACTTTCTCTGGCCATCCATTTGTTATATAATACTTTACTTTACTTAATATTGGGTCTTTAATGGTTTCTTTTTGAATTAGTTTTGCATTTACAATTTTCATTTCATCTAAATAGTGTAAATATGATATTCCCTGGTGTAGTTCTCTTTCTTTATCTACTGGTAATCTGGATAACCCATCTGCACTATTTTTATTAGATGTCACAAATTGTATTTTAAAATCATAACCTGATAGGAATACTGCATATCTTTGTAGTCTGCCCGCAGTCATGCCTTTTTTTGGTCCAAATATGCTTACTAATGGTTTGCAATCACATTTGATAGTAAATTGTCTTCCCCATAAAAAATTATTAAATTTATTTATCCCAAATATTATTGCGAGTGCTTCTTTATCGACTTGACTATAATTTTTTTCTGCTGTATTTAATGTCTTTGATGCAAATGCTACAGGATACTCTTTGTTGTCATTATCTACTTGTGATAAGACTGCACCTACACCGTATGCTGATGCATGGTGTCCTTTCCGATGCGGTCAGGACATTTGCAGTCGGCACCTTTTTCGTGCCATTTGCGGTCAATTTATATTTTATTTCTATTTACCTGACTATATAAAATTTAAGGTGCTATATATAATATATTAATATATAATATTATATACTTATTTTGTGCTAATAGGTATATGTTTAGTTATATTTAAACTTCCCTTCACACTTTTCCAGGCTTAGGACTGGCAGTGTTTTGTTACTGGCGTGTTAAAAGTTTATAATTATTATTATAAATAATTCATATAATAATAATATATTTTGTCAATTACTTACACAATAAACATATACTTTTTTTTGAAAACCTTATTATAATTATTATAAAAAATGCACATATATAATAATATTTGTCATTCACAATTCACAATTCACAATTTACAACATTATTCTAATTTTTGAA
>JANEHU010000614.1:0-30066 GCA_027563435.1 Nasonovia ribisnigri
GCAGGAAATCGTCTATTTAATGAATCAAAAATATCATTAAATAACTTTGAAAAATTTTCGGTTTCTTGACTACATTTTAATGTGTGTACATTTTCATGGTCCCTGTAATATTTCAAGCCTACTGATACAGAGTTACTAAAAATCTGAAATATTGGATAATTATCAAAAATTAAATTACATCTTATTTGCCTAATATGTATTTTTTTGTTTTAGATTGAAATTACTTGAGTGGCAAGCTTTACATTCATCTTGGAAAAGCTATCCAAAACTAAATGCCTGTTAGTTATTTTTGGGCAAACTCTTTTCGAAATTTGTTTCAAATCTTGTTCATGTAATTGTACATAATGATCCCATTTAATGTAATTATGTTTATCACTTATCTAATTTTTATTATTAAATAATCATTAAAATAATTTGTAAGTTTTATAATAATATAATTAATTACCCTTAACATTTTGTTATTGTATAACCTGTTTCGGACTGTTTTGATTAAGTGAGGTGCATCGGAGAAAAAATGTATCTTTCGATTTTCATTCATTGGGTGTACAATAAAATTTTTTAATTTTCCCATTTTACCAGAGACCCCAAATTCACTCCATAACCTTCTGTTTGTTGAACTTCCATCACTTACGACACCATCAATCTTTGCTCCTGTATTCTCAAGAAGAGCTATAGCTTTAACTACTAATTGAGAAAGTACAATTCCTAAAATTGACATGTAATTTTGTTATGACTGATGTATAATTGTTATTTTTATGTTTTAGTAACCTTTAACTGGTCCTTTTGACGCAAATACTGCAATTGGCTGAGTGATATTGGAACCCAAGCTTTGGAACATCATTACCAAACCGTGATCAGCTTTTTGCCCAGAATTTAAATTTGAATTGTCTTTACCGAAATCCTCTAATCCGCAATAAGTCAACGTCTTCGTATCAACACTAATACTTTCACGTAAAAAAATTTCATCAAAAATGAGAATGCCGTGTTTTTCAGTATAGTAGTTTTTTCAGTGTTTTTCAGTATTTTTTCGTCAAAGCCACAATCTGATTTCACCATTGCTAAATAGTTGCGAATTGTGCGAGAACAAGGTAAGGGCAAGATACCTTGGTCTCGTAAAAAATTGTAAGTTGATGATGACCTTTTAAGTAATAATTATTGGATAAACATTAATTGTATTATTAATTATTGGTATAATTTTAATATAATATGTTATAACTTATAACTTATAATAATACCTTATGTGAAGCAAAATACAAAGAAGTATCCAATTTTCAGAGTACCTTCTGTTAGTTGGCTTTACTAAACAACTGTTTAAAATCTCTCTGATTAAAGTTTGTTGTGATTCATTTATATTATTATTATTTAAAATGTCATTTAATGCATGAGCAGACAGCTTCTTCGTTTCAGATTGTAAGCCTACCAATTGAATCCTCATATTTTCTACTTTCTGTTTGTACCTTTATAGATTTAACATTTTTTAGAAGTTCAAATTACGATGTTTGCGTGTATAGAAATGTTACCTTAAATTGGATTTTTGTATATTATGTTTAGCCTTTTTTAAAATCATCAATGTTTTTTTACGATTTGGGGTTAAAGTGTTACTAATTCGTTGTACTCTATTTTTTATAGTTTGTTCACGTTTTTTTACTCGGAAAGCTGTACTTAATCGTTCACACCAAGTACACCTTTTCACATTGGGCTTATGTAATAAATATGAACATTTTTCATGTCTCCAAATATCGTTTTTATTTTTAATGCCATGTTTTACTAAAATACCTAAAGAAAAAAAAATAAGATTTTTATTCAATCAAATATTGTTTTAAATCTTAGTTCTTCCTCTTCAAACCAACACATTTTATACCTTTATAATTCAATGCACTCGGGCCACCTGTACGTTTGACATCTAATAAATGTATTAATTTTTCTATTTCCAGGTTGGAAAACGTCAATATCTTAGGCAATAGCAAATCTTCTTCACTGAATATATTGTCTAATATATAGCATCTTACACGTTGATCTTTGGTTATGACAATTTGTTTCTCAACAACAACTTTTTCATAAGTATTCATCATATCAAGTTTGGTGTAAAAAAATATCAGAACTTCGGTATTAATATAATGGTACCAACCATTTGGCAGCATTATATTATTTTTAATATTTTCCAAAAAAGAACAATCAATTGTTTTAACCAAAACCTATTATCAAAATATATGAACATTGTATATTTATATTATTTAGTTAAAATTTAAGTAACTGTTTAAACGTTTTTCAATTGTTAAAAGTAAATAACCTTTTATGTAATTACTTACCTCATGACCAGTTATATTCATATTATTCAATGCCGGGTGGTTTTGAACTGGCCATGACAATTGTCTCCTACATTTAATAATTTTTTGAGGACTTTCTTCAATAACTCTTTTTGTAGATTGCTATTAAATTATATTTTTGGTTGGTTATCAGTTTTAACATATTTATTGTAAACTACCAAAATGTACTACATTTAATTTACCTCAGCATTAACAATTCCATGTTCAACCGTATCAAAAATATGAGGAACTGCACCTTTCGCTAAACTAGGTTTCACTTTTTGAGGAAAGTCTAAACCCTAAATTATGTTAGTATTTTTTTTTAGTTGGTAATTATTTATTTATTTCTTATGTATGTCCTTCAAAGTTTAAATAACAGTTTAGAGGATGACTTTCACCTCAACTATTACTAAAATTATAGATGATAATATGTTTAAGGGTATGACAAATTGATTTTATATTTTAAAAATTTTATGTTTTCAAAATAAACAAAAAAATTGTGTAAATTTAAATGATGTGAATTTGTTTTGAGACAATATTTAGACAAACCGAATATGTCATACCTTCAAAAATATTATTCTCTATCGTTTTTGTAATGGGTGATTTTACTCTAACATTGCTTAAAAACATAAAAAAAAATGATTCTGCAAAATTGGGTTTTGTTTATGTTGCATGTGGGCTAGAGTGAGAAAACAAAATTGCGCTGACATCCTCTTAAATTTTACCAACTATGTTTTTAAAATATTGTTTATTTTAAAATTTAATTAATATTTACTCTAATTATAATATGTACAATACCTCAACACCAGCATAAGTTTTTACTATATCTTTAGGGAGAAAATGTTTTTCACAAATAAACTTAATTTTGGTATCGCATCCATTAATTGATTTAATAATTTCTGTCCAAGAAGAAAACGATGCCTTAGGAATACTAAAAAAGCTGCATTCCCCATCAAAACTTTTGCAACTAATTATACAACACTTTCTGGACATTTTTAAAAATGAATACCTTATACTACTAAGAGGCAAGTGTATACTAATAAGAACAAAATATAAATATTTCAAAATGTGTTTTATTATAATTTCATGACAAGTTTAATACAGTTTTTAACAAGTTATTTGCAATATTCTACATGTTCAGTCATGTTATTTGAAACTTATTTCATATTTTTGTTTTATTATTGTTTTTGTCCAACAGATGTCGCTTCAGCTTCACAATTTCTCCCACCACCAAAAGTCCGTATTAAAACCTGACCGCATATTTTACCGTCGTTGCCAGTCCATATTATCTTAGTTCATGCTCCCAACGTTGGTTATCATGTAAGACGGTTGGTCACAATGATTCCCGGCAGACGGCGATTACTGCGACTCGGCGGCCGCCGGTCTCGCCCTCTTTGCTCGTGACCATAGATAAGTATAATATAATAGATAGGTAACTCCTATGTTATAAAAACGAACCGTACTCGAGCGCTCCCGGTGGTTGTACGACACTACTAAGACAGAGTTACCATCGATAGCTATTACTATCGATATCCCTTTACTATCGATATTTTTCGTTTAGAGATTTTAAAACTTAAGGAAAGGAGCAATGATAGAAAAATAGTAATAAATTATAATAAATTATTTTCTGATAAGAGATCATTTTTTATTACATAGTTAATAGTTATACAAAATAATACAAAATTACAAAAAAAAAGAATGGATCTACATATATATATATATATATGTATGTATAATACAATAAACATAAATAGTTTAATAATAAAAAAAAATTAAATATTAAATGGATATTCATATTATGATCAATATTAGGTGAACACACATTCATATCACACTACATTACATAATTATATAAAATAACAAATAAAATATATGTACAATATATTATAATACAATATACGTCATAAATAGTTTAATAATAAGAAAAAAATTAAATATAAAATTAACATTCATATTATATTCAACATGGAAGCTATAAAAATATTATGAGGTGAACACACCACATTAAGTCATTAAATTAATATTTTACACATTGTTTATACCTGATTAAATTTGCCGATTTTTACTTTTTTTTTAGAGTGTTTTTCGTACCACGAGTTAGCTAACAGTTTTATGGGGTCTTTTTCATTGTGTTTAATTTTACGCTTTCCTGACAGTATCCTGTTAATTTCGGTACACCAAAAATGAAGAAATAAATTTACAATGCATTCAGCAATTTTATATTGAATACTGTCATCATGCTTTGGACAGTGTACTTAGATTAAAATTTAAAAGAATTTTATCTATAAGAATTGATTTAATTTTGGGGTGATGGCATACAGAAGGTAAACATTGAGTGATATTGACAATTATTTTACTAACTAATAAACCAAATGATGGTGCTGGATATTTTAAATATGGTCGAGAAGGTTGGTATTCTCTAGCTTGTAATAGCTCATAGTTTTCACTAGATGTATTATTTGAACATATTAGTTTTAAACATGTTTTACAATTTTTTAATAAGTTTTTATTAATTTTTTTGATTATATACCCAGAAATAAATGTATGCGTGAGGTCTCTTAAATACTGAGTTGTATCAAGCTGGTTAGGAATAACTTGTTCAGGTAAATCACACGAAAGAAGAGGCGTTTCTGGAGTTTCTTGTCTAATGGAAAATAAGTTTTTGTACGTCAGTAAACATCCTTCAGTGAAATCCTCACAATTTGCCCCAGGTGAGTGAGACGAAACCAAATCATTAAGTAATAATGTTTTGTATGAAGACATGAAAATGCTGCACGTAGGATTTGAGCATCCAACACTTCTAATGCCTCCAAATAAGTTTTCTAAAGAATCTTGGTTTAAAACTCTGGGAAGTAATGATTGTATCCCCTTAATGTGTAAAGCCTTTGATAATGTTTGGAATCCTAAAAAAAATAGTGATATAAAACATTAATATGTTAATTGAAAACTGATAAAGCCAGAATAGAGTACCTAACTCACTCTTAATAGTGATTTCCCAATTTTTTATTGTTGGTATACTGACGGCTTTTCCGTTTTTGTTAACAAATTTCATAGTAGACAATACTTTTAAACTATCCATCCAAAGTTGATGATGTATTGAATTCTTTTTGACAGACGTTCTGAAAATTTTCCCATCAACTACCTTGTCAAAAGAGCCGTTGAGTGAATCGAATAATTTATCGAAAAATGAAAAAATTTCTACTGTATCTGCTGCACCAGGATCAATGATAGACTTAGCTACAAACAATTAATTAAATTATTTACATTAAAATTACATTATTCAAAGTAAAAAAAAATAACTTACAAGCAAGGAAATTCATTATTGCAGAAACTCGTTGACTAAACACTTGACAAGCGTTTCGAACTTTCATCTTAGGAATTTTTTCTGGTATTACATGAGCATCTGTTAGTCGAGGTAGCATTTTGCAGTCAGGTATGAAGCTGTCAGCTTGGTATAGCTGTACCAAGTGTTCCCATTTAGCAGTTTTACCAGACAGACATAAAACATAAAACTTTCATCAAGATGCATATGCTCAACTAGTGTTAATAAAATAAATATTATAAAAGCATATTAAGTTGAATAAAGAAGTAAAAATCAAGTTAACTGGATGAAGTTTTATTATTTACCATCATTGTTTGACACTACAGCCAAAGTATTAGGGGACACTATTGTCTTGGGTATGCTAATGTTGGTTCCTACAGGTATACAAAAAACATTTATTACTAAAATGTTAAAATGGTTAAATGTTAATACATACTTGGTAAATTAATAAGCGGGTATGCATTTGCATTAAGTCGCTTGGTGCCTGGACTTGAGCAGTCTGGTGTGAAATGCATAGCACATATAAATTTTGTTTTATAAACAGTATTTGGATCTATTTTATCTAAACCTACAATTTTAATCAATTCTATGAGTCTGGGCATATCAGAACGTGGATTTGGAAATCGATGGCAAACCAAATCTAATCGAAATAGGAAAATCAGCAGATAATTAAATGGTAAATGTACCTACATCAAGAATAGTAACAAATATAATATGCTTATCTTAAGTACTTGTTTTATTATTAACTGTATACCTATATTTGACAATAAATTATCAATTGTCAAAAAATACCCATTATGTTGTTGATTTATGTTTAAAGTCTACAAATGTTAAAGATAACTTTATCTTTTTCATATTATATAACTGGAAATGGAAATACCTACAATGCATTCGTTTTATTATATTATATTATAATATAATGTATACTAATCTATGATTCAAAGCAAAACGATGAATAACAAGTTAACACATTGATGTTGAAAGTACCATTTTGTTCAATAGATATGCAGTAAAATTGATCGATTGTCCGTCAACGAGTTAAGAAAAAAAATTTTGTTTTATGATTATTATATATAATTATAAATTATTTCAGAAAATTAGGAGGTACATATTAGTTATTTAAAAATATAAAATACATACCTTTGGATTTACAGCCATGTACAACACACTTCGAAACGTTCTTAGATGGCATCATAAACAAGTAACAATTAAGAACTAAGGAGTACTATACATATATGATATATAGACAACACCGATACAGAATTGCGACTTATTACGAATGCAAATAGCAATAATACTTAATACCTTACAAAAAATATAAGAAATTAAGAAAAAAATCGAGGACGGAGCACGGAGAATATACAGTCAGTAACCGAAACGGCGAAACACACGACAAATTCAAATCCTAGCGAACATAGTTAAGTATAATAGCGAATAACGGTCAAGGCCAACGTCAAGCATAGTGAAGAACAGGCGTACCGCGCACGACCGGTGCGACGGTGCCCGACCGCAGCCGAGACATACAGCGCTAATGGTGGTTGTACGATGAATCTATACGGTACAAAACGGCAAACGCTCGGACGCTCCCATTGAGTTGCACCACTTGCACCAGCCTGCTCGTGACTGCGTAACGTATCGCACGTCTCTACGCTCTCGTTCTCGCCATCGTCTGGCACTTTTTATTCGAACTACGAATCTATCAACATAAAATCCCTCGTAACCAACCGTCAAAGTCTGTACACTCGAATCACTTCAAGTGCTCTGTATAAAGATAAACTCATCCGTCTGTATTAATAAAATATATTAATTACCCTTAACCAGGAGTTAACTTTCTTGAACCGTTTCGTACGCGTATCGCACACCGTTGTACCGACGCACGTTGGAGGCACTCTGACAATAAATCAAATACCTCTACATTGGTGACCTCGCCAGTCGTAACACGCACGTACGCTACCCGTTGTAGCCGTCTCGAAGGCCCGTTAGAGAGTTGATCGCACGCACCGCAGCGCCGTTGTTACGTACTCTAGTCCTGTTCCTCCGCCGCGCGTTCAGCATGACCAACGATACACTGTAGAGATGTGTCGTTCGTGAACGACCTAGTTCAATTGAACTATTCACCGAAGTGAACGATTCGAACTAGTTCACCAATAGAAGAACGACGTTGTTCATCGTTCATTTTACACTGTAACTGTATACCGGGTACATAATATACGTTCGTCGTTCACTACCACGAACTACTAAGGCGTTAAACGAACGGAACGATTCGTAGTGAACGATTTACCGTTTTCGTTCACCAATTCATCGTTCACTACTAGAACGATTTAAGGTTAGGAACTCTGATTATTTTACTGTGTTATCATTCCTTTATCATTATAATGTAAACTACCAGCCAATACCGTATATTACTATATAATTGTGTATGCCCAGTGACGAATATAAACGAATGTAACATTAAACATATCATAACGAGTCAAGGTTTATACTTTATATTATTAACTGATTACCTACCGATTACCCAACTTAAAACAAACTCCTTAACAATATTTAATATAATTTATCTCATATATGAATTAGATCTGTGGGCCGCGACTTAAATATCCCTTTTAGCGTTTTACAAAGGTTTCATAAAAATCGCCAACAAAACCCACATTTTCTCCCGAAAAAATTAGGAGGTCAGATTAGTTTACCAGAAGTCGTCGAAAAAGCTTTGGTAGAAAATATTTTAAAATGTTCAAATTGGGGTTATCCTATTACGGAATTCGAACTCAGAATGTTCGTAAAATACCATCTTGATAGAGTTGGAACGAAAATAGCCAAGTTTAAAGATATTCGACCTGGATACGATTGGGCTAAATTATTCCTTAAAAGACATAAACAAGATATATCCCAAAGAATGTGCCAAAATATTAAGCGGAGTCGTGCTGCTGTTACTAATAAAATGATAAACGATTATTTTGACAATTTGACGCCATATTTAAAAGACATTTCCCCAGATTTAATCATAAACTATGACGAAACCAATTTGTCAGATGATCCGGGACGTAAACGCATAATATGCAAGAGAGGTACTAAATACCCAGAAAGGATTATGAATTTTACAAAATCAGCTACCTCTGTTATGTTTGCCGCTGCGGCTGACGGTACACTTCTCCCACCTTATATAATTTATAAGTCAATGCATTTGTATGATAAATGGACTGAAGGCGGTCCAAGAGGTGCTAGATATAATAGAACTCGTTCTGGATGGATGGACGGTCAATGCTTTTTAGAATGGTTTATAAAAATAATAGTTCCATATTGTAAATGTAAAGAAGGTCGCAAAATATTAATAGGTGATAACTTGAGCTCGCATATTTCTCCCGAAGTTATTAAGCTGTGTAATAAGTATCAAATTGATTTTATTTTACTTCCACCAAACTCAACCCATATAACCCAGCCATTGGACATAGCATTTTTTCGACCGTTAAAAGGATCTTGGAGAAAAGTTTTAGATGACTGGAAAAGTAATAAAAAATCACCGTCAGTTGACAAAAGTATTTTTCCTTCTCTTCTAAAATCAACGATTGATAACTTAAATGGAAGAGATGGAGATGTTATTAGAGCTGGATTTGAAAAATCTGGGATTTGGCCTTTAAATAGAGATCGAGTTTTAAATATGCTACCGAAAGATGATCAATTTGATACAAGCAGTGAAATTGTAGAAAATAACTTAACGATGTTTTTAAAAGAGTCTAGATTTGGAGAGAGTGATCACAAAAAAACTAGAAAATCACGTTTGAAAGTTCCAGCGGGGAAAAGTGTTCATGCTCATGATCTTGAATCATCGGAATCAGAGATAAGTGAAGATAATAATCTATTAAACCAAACATTTAATGATGAAAATGACAATGAAATCGATCAACCATCGACCAATGATACCATAATAGAACCAACACAGTCTACAAGTTCAGAGAATCGTGGAGTAATAAATATGCCAATAAACGTTTTGCAAACTAACATTGAAGAAGGAACATGGGTTGCAGTCAATTTTGGTAAAAATAAGTCTAAAATATTTTTTGGGAAAGTTATATCTGTTATTAAAAAAGGCGAAATGTATGAAGGATCTTTTACTAGACCTAGTCTAAACATTAAAAATCTGGACAAAAGTATTCATGCATTCCCTGAGGTAATAGACTTTTGCGAGTTCAGCATCATACAAGTAATTAGAATTTTAAAAAATCCAAAACCCTTAAGAAGAGGTAGGTGGGAATTTGACGAAAACTTGAAAAGTGTACAAGAGGAGTTCGAGAAAAAAAAATGAAACTGCATACACTTAATTTTTGTATATATTGGCATATTATCCTATTTTTATTGTAAGCTCAAAAGACTGAGTAGGTACTTAAAATAAGTTTATTTTTTATTGTTATAAACTAAAAATTTTTAAAAATTTTTTTCTAATTGTTAACTCAAAAGACTGAGTAGGTACTTATGATAAGTTTATTTTTTATTGTTATAAACATTTTATCTATATATTCATAAATATATGAAATATTATAAAAAAATATGTTTTAGAAGTTGACTTTTTTTTTAAAACAAACATTTTGACCCTATTCACCTATAACGAGGGGTTAAATGGATTTTCCTTTAATATTAATGTACTGATTGTATTCACCCCATCAAGGGGTGAATAGGGTCACAACTTTAAAAAAAAATTTAAAAAATTTAGCATAGATAATGAAACATAAATAGTACACACATATCGAGTAATGCGTAAACTAACGTTACAACTTAGTTTTTATTTTATTGTTACAAAATTCGTGAACTTATAGCAAAAAAACCTCTAAAATTGATCCGAGTGACCCCGTTCTACGGTATAATAAACGATTATTTATATTATGGGATATACGAGTGTGTCGTATAATATTTATTTATAAATTGTATATTTGATTCACTGTATTGTATAGTATGGTTTAAGTATAACACTGAATAATGTATAGTGTATAACAATATTCAATATACACGATAAACCGCCGTCGGAAGAATGCCAGTTATTTTCGATTTTTTAGATAAAATTGTTATGCCAACTGTCGATGACGCGCTTCTTAGTATCTAATGCAATATTATATTTATAATATAGTATTGGACTGAACGTACATATATTATAATATATTTATAGGTGTTTGATAACTGACGTACACTGTTATCAATTTATAACATAACCACAAAACAGTGCGCTCACATTTTTCACACACACACTCTAAATGCAACAGTCACAAAGCACATGTTATTTTGTAAGTTGTCTTGTACTTAAATGATTTTATATAATAAATATATTATATGTATTTAACAGTGTTATAGTTTAAATACAAAACATGGCGCAGTCGTAAACGAATCTATTACTACAATTTGTTTTAATCAATTAATTTAGTAAATAAAATAATGGAGTTTAACAAACCAGCACCTTTGAAAATGACTGGTAACTTAAGTCAAAATTTTAAATTTTTTAAACAACAAATTGAAATTTACATGACGGCAACGGAGACAGATGAAAAATCAAAAACAATTCAAGTAGCAAGATTATTGAATTTGATGGGCACGGATGCCTTGAAAGTCTACAACACATTAGTGATAGATAAACCTGATACAGAAGTGTCACAAATACTTAGCAGATTGGAAAAATATTGTTCACCTAGAACTAATGAAATAATGTCGCATTATAAGTTTTTTACATCAAAACAAATTGATGAAAATTTTGATGTTTATTTAACGAGACTCAAAGAACTAGTCAAACCGTGTAATTTTGGTACACTTGAAAATAAGCTATTGAAGACACAAATCGTACTGGGAATTCGTTGTCGTGATACGCTAGAGAGGCTACTACGGGAAGATATGACGTTGGATCAAGTAATGGTATTCTGTCAGTCAGTAGAGGCAGCCGAAAAAAATTGCAAGGAGCTAGAAAACAAGTCAGAGGTACATCACATAGCCAAGCAGACACCAGCATCTTCAAAGCAGAAGACAACTATAAATAATTGTACAAGATGTGGTAAGACCCATTTAATTAATAAGTGCTTTGCCTTTGGGAAAATATGTAATAAATGTAAGCGTATGAATCATTTCAGTAATCTATGTAAATTAAATATAGGCACAAGTAAACAAAATAATATAAATAATAAAAAAGGTAAATCTTATAAACAACATTTAATTACAACAGTAAATTCCTCGGTAGATTCAGAAACAGGGTCTAATGATGAAGATTTAGTTTTTTCTATAAATCAAATCGAAATAAAAGAAACTGATACCAAAAAATGGTCACAAATAATTAATGTTAATGATACTCAAATAAATTTTCAGATAGATACAGGAGCAGAAACTAATATATTACCATACAGAGTTTTTAAAAAGATTAACACTAAAAAAATAATCCAACCCACAAAAATTAAAATTGAGTCTTATGGTGGTTATAAATTAACCCCAAAAGGAATAATAATATTAGAATGTAGGGTTAAAGAAATAGTTAAAGATGTTCGATTTGTAATAATAGAGCATCCTAATTGTATTCCAATATTAGGATTAAGCTCTTGCATTGATTTTAATTTGGTACAAAGAATAAATAGGTTACAAATTAGTAAGACAGCGGAACTTGATAATTTTATATCCAAAAATAAATGTGTATTTGAAGGTTTAGGTACCTTTCCGGACTTAGTTCAAATTAAATTAGTTGATGAAGCTGTTCCTAAAGCAAATCCTCCTCGAAGAGTTCCACTTGCAGTAAAACCAAGATTGGAACAACTTTAAAAGAGCTTACTATTAAAAAAATAATAGAACCTGTAAACGAACCCTTAGAGTGGGTTAATAATATTGTTATAGTAGAAAAACCAAATAAATCATTAAGAGTTTGTCTAGATCCAAGTGATCTTAATAAATATATAGTACGTGAGTATTTCCCTATTCCTACTCTAGAAGAAATAACACCAAAATTAATAAATAAAAGTATATTTTGTGTGTTTGATTTAAAGGACGGCTTTCACCAAATCAAATTGGAGAAAGAATCTAGTAAGTACTGTACTTTCAGTAGTCCTTTTGGAAGTTATAGGTTCTTGAGAGCACCATTTGGTTTATCGTCAATACCAGAAATTTTTCAAAAACTAACTCATAAATATTTTGGTGACATAGAAAACGTAGTAGTGTATTTTGATGATATACTTTGTGCAACCAATACTAGGGAAGAAATGGATAAAACTGTGTTAAAAGTTGTTGAAAGGGCAAAAAAATATAATATTAAATTTAATGCAAATAAAATACAATTTTATAAGAGTAAAGTTAAGTATTTAGGATTTTTGTTTTCTAAAGATGGTATGAAACCAGATGATAACCGCATCACTGCAATTAAGGAACTTAAAATACCTACTAATAAGAAAGAATTACAGCAAATACTGGGAGTAATAAATTATCTTAGACAGTTCATACCAAATTTGTCAGAACTAAGCTCTCCATTTAGGGAATTATTAAAAAAAAATGTATTGTAGCAGTGGACAAATAAACACACAGATATATTAGAAAAAATTAAGACTTTAATAGCAGAAGCATCAGTACTAAATAATTTTGATATGAATAAGCAAATTACAGTACAGTGTGATAGCTCTCAAAATGCGCTGGGATGTTGTTTGTTGCAAGATAATAATGCGTCCAGGTCTTTAACATCTACAGAAATAAATTATGCTCAAATCGAAAAAGAACTATTATCAATAACATTTGCACTGTCAAAATTTCATAACTATGTCTATGGAAATAAAACAGTGTTATAGTTTAAATACAAAACAATAGGTATTAATATATTATATTATATTTTAATATGCATTTTTATTATTGTTTATGTCCAATTAATATACACAAAATACTGATCAGTTATCACTCATCACATAGTATGTCTTCTTACATTGTTTTCAGTTTCACTGTAAACTGTTATAATATTATAGGCCCTTATCTACTAATATATTAATAATTTACGATGAACACATCTTTATATTTTTTTTAGTGAATTATGTTTTTGCCACCGTTCTTTTGGAATTTTTTATCTAAAGGTTATTAATTTTATTTGATTTTAGCTGTAAAGAATCTACAAAATAAACGGTAATGTTCGTTCGGCCTTCGGTTTGCCGTGAAAACTGATCATTTCGCAATTTGGAAAATCACGTTTACCAGCTGTTTCCCGGGAAAACCGTGAGAGATAGGACTAAAATCATAAGCGGTAAAATTGTTCCCCATTGGGTACTTCGTAATTTCTATAATTTAGATTTTACGAAAACGTGTTATTTAGGTTTTTAAAAAACATCGTATACGTCAAATGGCTTTTAAAAAATAAAAGTTTTAAATAATGACTTTTTGGAAAAATGAAAAACCGATACTAATGTAGCATCTCTAGGAGAACAAATCGACCTCTATGAAAAATGTTCGTTGGGCCATCGGTTTACCGTGAAAACTAACAATTTCCTAATTTGGAAAATCACGTTTACCAGTTGTTTCCCGGGAAAACCGTGAGAGATAGGACTAAAATCATAAGAGATTAAATTGATCCCCATAGGGAATTTCATATGTTCTATAATTTAGATCTTTTGAAAACGAGTTAATTAGGTGGCATATAAACAAAAAGTTCAAAATAATTATTACTTAAAACGTTATGCTAGCTCTACACTCTCGCCGAGGCGACGCGAGGCAACGCGAGCACGAGAGTGTAGCCGGTTCACTCGTGTCGTCTCGTCTCGTCTCGCCTTGCCTCGTGCGTCCTCCGTTCGGTGTCGGTTTTTTTGTCGCGAGTCAAAGGACACGTGCCACGAGGCGAGGCTTATCAACTACATTCTCGCGCTGTCTCGTGCTTGTCTGGTTTGAAAACAGCCGTTTAATATTGGTTTATTTATTTATTGTTTAGTCATTTACATGATAAAATTTTTTTCCGTTCAATAATTTATTAAAATGTCTGACTGGACCAACGAAGATGCAATTGCATTTATGGAGCTTTATCAAACTAAACCTATTTTATGGGATCCAAAGCATCGTTGGCATAAAGATAAGGCCAAAGTAAATGATGCTTGGGTCGAAATTAGTAATGTGTTCAACAAACCAATTGATGAACTGAAAAATAAAAAAAATTCCATCATGGCAACGTTTCGTGGGCATTTAAGGAGAAAAAAGGCGTCGATCAGATCAGGAGCCGGGCAGGAAGATATTTATAAGCCAATATGGTTTTTATATAATCTAATTGAAAGTTTTATGGGAAATATTAATGATTGCAACGCTACTTTGAACACAGAACAGGTATGTACATATTTGGTGGATCGTGAAGTTAACGTAGAGTGGTAATCTAATTGAAAGTTTTATGGGAAATATTAATGATTGCAACGCTACTTTGAACACAGAACAGGTATGTACATATTTGGTGGATCGTGAAGTTAACGTAGAGTGGTACACTGTACACATTTAATTTTGTAAAATAACTGACTGTGTCGTTAACGTTTTTAGATAAATAGATTTTAAAAATTAATTTGAATTTTGTTATTATTCAATACCTACTATATTAAAATACACTCATCGTCACACCGTCGTCATCAACGCTCATAGGCACAATTAATTTTGAATTTATTATAGGTAATATTATATATAATATTTTTTTTTATTTTTTAATATTATATATTATATATTTATTATATTATTATGTCAATTTTTTTTTTAATACCATAGATATGTATATAATATGTCTTATACCTAGACTGACATACCGTCTCCACTTGTAACCTACTGTACAGCAGAGCACCTTTTTTTATATGAATGTCAATAAAACTTTATTTGTTGAGTAAAAATACTTGAAAATTTAATACGCTTATGTCAACGTTCCGACAAACGACGTGATACAATTTTTTTTATTTTGTGTGGTGCACGTGCGCTCTCGTGCTCCATAGCATGAACCACCAATGGTCTAGGTATAAGACATATTATATATATTATGATAATGGTTAATAACAATTTGAAATTAACATCTTATTAACAATACAATTTTATTCATACAAATATAACTGTATTGAATCGAGTTTATTATTATAATATTACAAAGTTTATTATAGAATTCACTGTTTATAACTGTACTATTGTTTTATTACTGTCTATTATTGAAAAAATATGATGTAAATTCTTCTCGTATCTGGGTTGCATCCATAGGTGATCTTCGAGGTATATGATTAAAGGGTCTTAATGCACCATTTCCTTCGATTTCATTTCTCCAAGAACCTGATTGAATTATTAAACCATTTTCATCACACACGTCCATCGTTCCTGGAGGGTTATATAATGATGCAGAGGTTTCGCTCCTTCTTAAAAAATTATGTAATAGTATGCATATCATAGTTATAATTGATACTTTTTCGGGTTCTAGTAAGATGGGTTTTTTAAAAATTCTGAATTTAGCCGTTAATATCCCAAACACATTTTCTACTACAACGCGTGAGCTTGATAATCTTTGATTGAATATTCGTTTTGGTGAGCCGACTGCATGGTTTCCAGGATATGGTTTCATTAAATTCGCACTAAGAGCAAATGCCCCATCCCCTAAAAAAACATATGGAATATCTGTACTAGTATTCGAACCATGAAGGGGTGATGGGGTTGGTAAATTGAGGCTATTTGAACAAATTTTTTGCCATAATAACGAATTTCTAAGTACACCGCCATCACTGATTCGCCCTTGACTCCCGATGTCTGCATATATAAAGCGATAATCACTACTGACTAATGCCATTAAAACAATGCTGAATGAGTTCTTATAATTATAATATTCTGATCCTGTATGGGGAGGGGATTGCAAAACAACGTGTTTTCCATCTATTACTCCGATACAATGGGGAAATTTTCTATTGAATCCCTCTTCTACCAACAACCACTCAGCAGCAGAAGATGGCAACTGAAACAAAAATGTATATTATTTTTTTATTTATTCCATCTTAGTATACATATCTTATTAGTATCTATATTAAAATATAATATTAATATTAAAATTTCAGGCATTTTTGTTCAAAATTAAAAATTTCATTTGATAAAATTTTTTAAATTACGGGTAAAAAAATTTAAAAAAATAATATTTAATTTTAGGGTAATAATTCACAAAATGCACAGGAGATAACGGCAGATGACAATATTAATGAAACAAATTTATCCAACCAAATCGGTCAACAAACTGAAGACGTCAATCAAACACAGCGTCGCCCACCGGTTACACCCCGACGCCGAAGTAATCCTACCGAACTAGAAGAAGCGGGAAAACAAATGAAAAAGGCTTTTAGTACTCTGGAAAGTTGTATAAATAACAGGAAAGAAGAAGACGAGTGCGATCTTTATGCAAACATTTTCGCCAAAAAATTACGTAAACTACCTGAATGTGAACGTGAAATATTTATGTACGAGATTGATGGAATGTTTATTAATCGTTTACGTCATTGCAACAATCAATCATTGACTTCATGTACCAACCCTTCTTTTACTCCTCCAGTATCAAATCAACCAAAATCAGCTGTTGAAATAAATACACCAAAAAGACCATCGTCTTCTTTAAGTTCTTATTCTGAACCTGAATTGAGAATTTGTAATCGTCCATTAATTCCTCATTACTCTATTTCTCAGCCTCATTCACCAGTAATTCATATTCCGGAAAGAAGTGACACGTGTTCTAACTCTCCGATTTCAAACCTTTGCAACCCAGCGCAACTCCATCTCTACGTCAAACACTAATATTTCAAACCAACTAAATGTAACTACATCGAACGCTCCAAATTTAATAGACACTGCTTTTTACGCTGCTCTTGACAATTACAGTGGAGATTATAATTGATATTAATTAATAATTAAAATAAGGCGAAAGTATAAATAAATGTAAAATTATGTTTCAGTTGTGATAAATTTAATGAAAGTTATATTTTTTATTTTTGTTGTTAAAATTTAAAAAGAAAACTAAGTTATGTTTTGTTTTGTTGTTAAAAATATTTAAAAAGTTAAAGTTTTGTTTTTTTCCTTAAATACTTTTAAAAAGGTTAAGTTTTGTTTCATTTGCATACAATATTATAAATTATTATGCCCGTATAAATTCATAATAAATTGTATATTTCACTCTACTTAGAATATTGTTACCTTTATTTCATCTTTGAGAAGGTCGTTGATTGCAGCACATACTTCTGGAACAATAATTGAAATGATTTGACTGGACACTTTAAACAAAAAATGTAAACTCTTATAACTATCTCCAGTAGCCAAAAATCGTAAAGTGATAGCAAGTCTGGTTTTGGCAGGTATAGGTTCTCTTAATTGAGTGTGTTTTTTAGATATCACAGGTGAAATCTTGTCTAGTATATATGAGAAATCTGATGATGACATTCGTAGGAAATTTTCAAATTCGCCTGAAGGTTCAAAAAGCAATTCTGCTAACATATGATCGGTACTTAGGCTGAAAAATTTTAAAATAAAACATAGATAATGATATATAGAAAAAATTTGGTAAAAAAATAAGGTAAAATTTACCTTGTTCTATTTCGGTGTATTTTTGTCATCCACCATCTCCTTTTTTTCCATGGTTTTTTAATATTTTTTTTTTTGGTAAATATTGAGGAAATTATAGTAACTAAAAGCACACAATGCTGCCGCGGCGGTTAACTCGACCACGTCCATTTTGCATAATCGTTAACGCCCAAATGAGTATAAATTTGGAGAGTGTACGTAAAGTTGGTACGAGGCGACACGAGACTACACGAGAGTGTAGAGTGTGCATTCGTGCGCTGCCTCGCCTCGCGTTAACTCGACAAGACTCTCGACGGGGCGACCTCGCGAGAGTGTAGAGGAAGCATTAAACGAACGTATACCATAAGGAAACGTATGGTTATACGAAAAATAACTTAATGCGTTATTCAACGTTTTGCTTCTCAGATTACGGGTGAAATAATGGTCGTACGTACTTCAACCATAGACCTTTTTTGAATTGTCATACATCAAAATACCAGATTATCGAGTTTCATAGTGATCGAACGAAAATTCAAAATCCAAAAAATGCATTACTACGTAATTTTATAAGTACAAAAAACATACGAAAAATCATAACTCCCGAACCAAAAGTCGGATAACCTCGATTTCAGAACCCATCGATCCGCCGCAAAGTCCTCTATAAAATATAACTACAAAAACGGTTTGTTGCTCCCAAATCTTAGTGCCCATGCCAAAAAACAGAAAAAAAACATAAATTTTGAACTTCCAAAGCCCCAAAATACAGGGAAAAACGGCTCCTACGGTCTCTACACAAGACGCCAAATTTGATCACCGACCTTCAAACTGTCCAATTCCCGAGTTTCAGAAACATCGTACAAAAATTAAACATTTTCAAAAATAGACCTGGGGGGGGGGTATTCAAAGACCCCCAAATTTGGGAATGCGTCTTAGAAGAGCCTAAACCGAAACGTTTGGTGAAGAAATGGTCTCCCTAAGTTGTCAGAAAAATAGGTACTAGATTGTCTAGATTACCTAGGTACCTATTTGTGTATTTATATGTATTATATTAAAATACAGTAATTGTAATTAAGGTGATTTGTTTTGAATGAAGGAAAACGATTTTTTGTTATCCGAAAACTTAGGTTTACTTTACTTTTATATTTTTATGCAGTTATATATTTATTTTTTTATGCATACATAATAACTTAATTTATGACAAGTCTCAAAACCTTTAACGCTGAACAATAGGTATAGGCTGAAACTGAAATCCAACAAATTCAAAAGCAACAAAATTGAATTAAACATTAACCAAACACTAAAGAAATAACATGAAAAAATATCAAACATCAACAAACATAACAAACAGAAACAATTAAAATATAATTCTCACATGAACAGTCCAATACAACTAAACATAAAATAGACAATAATCAAATTCACTTCTCGTAAAGTGTAAGTATAATATTTCAATTATATTTGCACTTAAAATAAATCATCATTAATAATTTTTGGAAGCCGCCAAACTATGGCGGCTAATATAAATGAATGCAACAAAGTAATAACAAAAACCATAAACAAAACCAAAGCTTTCGTCGGATAGACAATTTTACTGGCTTTCCGAATATGTAGGTTAAGTCGTTCGACTCCCCGGAGAACACGACGAAAAAAATTAAAAACCACGGACGGACGCGTACACCCGGCGTACGGAAAAATAGTCACCTGGCGACTTACCGTGCTACAAGACGTCTCTCAACGACCTCAGTATCTTTTTGAATGTATTTCGTCGGATAGACAATTTTACTGGCTTTCCGAATATGTAGGTTAAGTCGTTCGACTCCCCGGGGAACACGACGACAAAAATTAAAAACCACGGACGGACGCCCGTACCTTTCAAGTACTGTCGTCCAAGATATTATTTGGCTGAAATATTTTCGGGCAAAATATTATTCGGTCTAAATATCTGTCGGCTAAAAAACTGTCGGCTAGAATACTTTCGGCTAGAATACTGTCAGCAAAATTATTTTCGGAATTTCTATAGCTCTCCAAATCATGTAAATATACACTACCAACATTCACCGTCCAATACCACTAGAGATAAAACGGGAAATAATCAAAAAAAACTTTATATAGGGTAAGTATAATTATTATTTTATATCTTTACACTTAGAAACCATCATTTATAATTTTTGGAAGCTGCCAACCTTGGCGGCTAATCAGTGGCGCCGAACTTCTAAAAATATACTCAGGCCAAATGAAAATACAACGGCCCCAAGCCACCCCAGCGGCCACAAACCTACTCCATCCTCCTGCGTACCCCCCCCCCCCAAGTCGAGCACCCTTAACTCCTTATCCGGAATCTCCCAAAATGTTTGCTTAACACAGTATTTTAAATTACAATTAATGACGATTACCATCATCCATCAAATAGTTTTAGATTACATAAACATCATATTTTATTTGATCAATATTTTAATATAATATCTAATTAGTTACTAAATGTATAAATGAATAAATATTACAACTGTTAAAATCACTTGTAAAATTTTCTGATCTGTAGGTATATATGCAATAGATAATATTTAATATTAATAACAATAAAGTGTTTTTACATTTTAGTGATTTTATTTAAGTACTAAGTTGTTACTTATTAGGTATGTGAAATTGCTGTTTGGATATATTATATATATATATATATATCTTAGATGAATTAGCTTCAAAAAGTTCATAGTTCATCTATTAAAAAGTTAGCAATTTGACAAGAACAGAACTTTTTGAAGCAAATATATCAATGACCTGAAACATAATTAAATATTATTTCATTAATAGAGTATACGCATAATGTAAAAATATATTATGATTATTCAAGTTAAATTAATAATAATTACCTTAGAAATATCAATTGGTACATCATGTTCACATGATATGACCATAAGATTTTCTAATCTTTTTTGATCCATTGTTGACCTCAACCGCGATTTAATAATCTTTAATTTTGAAAACGAGCGTTCAACTGAACAACTTGATGTAGGGAGTGTTAAACATAGTCTTATGATAGAATATAAATTTTCAAACTCTGGTTTCAAATTAGTTTTGTTGATTATTTGAAAAATATTTATTAAGCTTCCGACATTTATAACACTGTCTAATTCAACTTCTTCATCACTCTCATCTGAATTGCTGTTTTCATCATCTGTTGTATTGTGTAGACATTTTGGTAAATTTGTTAGTAATTTGTGGTCCAAATCGTTGAGAATTTGTTTGAACATTATGTATTCACTTCTTACTTTTTCTTGACTAAATCCATACATTTTACATAATTTTTCAAAAGCATCTTGTGGAACTACTGTATTGTCTTGCATTCTTCTTAAAGAGAGAAGGCCGATATCTTTCAATATAGATATTGATTGACTCTGAAATTTATCATGAAATTGTTGAAGGACAATGTCAATTATCTTAAAAAATACAGTTACTTTGACCCGCTGTACAGGATCTTGAACTGTTTCATCAGCAGCTAGTTCACCCGGTCTTTTAGGAACTTTCTTTTTCCGAATTCCACTTGATTTAGCATTGTTAACCTCGAAGTCTCCAAAGTGTTCCTCTGAGTACAACTTAGCATTTTGGAAAATGTCAGAAAAAGCATCATCCGCACGAAGTTTTTTTATCCTAGTTTCTGTTTTTGTTAAAAGACTAACAGCAGCTAGTATATCCAAGTCACGTGATTGCAAAACTTTACTGAGTGGTTCAACAATATCAAATATACTCTTAAATATGAATGCAGGTATTATAAAACGCGAAGACTGAAAATAATCGAGCAAACCACTGCACTCAGAACCAGTTTTATAATCGGTGGCACCTTCATGTGTCTTTACTTCACTCAACATGTCCAAAATTGCTTCCAATGTCTCCAATACCGTGGTTAAAGCGAATGATGTTGACATCCACCTAGTTGTACCAACCCGTTTGACAGCTCGTATTTGTTTATGGGGATATATTTGAGATTGTTTTTGTCTGTATAAATCTGCTCTTTTCTTACTACAATTTATGAATGTATATAATTTTTCCAAATTGCCAAATAAATCAATCGCTTCTGTACATGAACCAACAGCAGACAATATGATTAAATTTAATCTATGCGCATAACACCAGATGTATAAAGCTTTAGGATTATTTTCCAGGATTCGAGCTTGCAATCCGTTATATGTTCCTCGCATGTTAGCCGCACCATCATATGATTGCCCAACAAGGTTATTTTTCCAGTCCAAATTATTCCTTTCCATCACTGATTTAAACTGTTGAAAAAGTGCTTCACCTGTAGTATTCGATGACTCGGTTAACGCTAACAATCTTTCATGGATTTTTCCAGCAAAAATGTATCTAACAATGAATGAAAGTTGCTCTTTATGCGACACATCAAATGTTGAGTCTATGCATATACTAAAAAGTTCAGCAGAATTAATTTCTGATTTAATTACTGATAATACATATTCAGCAACAGATTCAATGAGTAAGTTTTGTCTTTCCCATGAAATAAAAGAATATTCTTTTCTTGCATTGCTCTTCAAATTACTTATGTGTACTGATAATGTAGGTGAATGTTGTGCTAATAAGACTACCATATCTTTGAAATTTCCTTTCAACTCATTTTGCCAGCATTCATCATGTCCTCTAAAAGATAGATTGTGTTTTGCTAAAAATATAGTAATCTCTATTAATTGTTTTACAACATCTCTGTTGAAAGAGACTTGACGATTATGTTCTTCAGTTAATGATGGTAAAATAGGTAAACAATGTGTACTTAATTTAATTTTCAGTGAAGCCATAATATGAGTTTGACATACTTCATGCTTGATTATGGACATTAAACCATTTTTCCAGTAGTTGAAGCCATTTTTTATCCAAGCATCATTTGATTTGGCACTATAAAGAATGCAATACAAGCAAAATATTTTGTCAAGCTTTGGTGAGTATGTCAGCCATTCCCCATTCACACAGGTATTGTCCATTAATTTTCTTGAGTACCATGAGCAATGAAAACTTCTATTTGAAGTATTTTTTGGAAAACATTTGTTTTCCAATTCATGTTCATTTGGCTGACATGGTCCTAATCTTAGAACCATATTTCGTAACTCTGGGGTCCATGATTTAATTTTAATAAACCTAGCAGGATCATTTTCAAACACAGTATTTTCCTCAAACAACTTGTTTTGAACTGCTGAAGTTACAATCTGAAAAAAGTAAAAACAATTGTAATTTGAATTGTTTTTATGGCAATATGACATATATTTTAAAAGCAATACTTAAATAAATATAAATATAAAAGCTAATGGCAAAATAGCAACTAAAGTAATTACATATTTAATTTCCATAATATGTTTAGTTAAGCATGTAAATAAACATTTAATTTTTGAAATTCTTAAACCACTAGTAACAAAGTACTACTAAACTACTAAATTAAAAAATATAACCATACATCTTATAAGTGTATATTCTTCAATTTAATTTGCATGTAAGCCATATACCAAGCTACCAAGCAGTTTATTTTATTATTTTGATTTGTTTTAATACCATACCTCAAACCACAAACTTCTTTATAGGTAGTAAGTACAAACTAATATACTATTTTCGAAATTGGAATAGTCCTTTTAACATTAGATACAAATTTCAACTAATATTAAATTCTTGTAATCTGTTTCATGATTAAAGTTTAACACCAATTCCACAAAGTCAAATAACATATTATACCATATTACCATTTCACTTGAATATTTTAAAGTAACCACTTATACTGAAATTACCTAATTGTTTTACTTGATAGTTAATATAGGTTGTACATTCAAATATATAAATATATAATCATATATATTAATTATTATTAATATTATAATTATTACATTAAAAAATTATATTGAATATTAAAATTAACTTAAAATGTACCTTTTCTGAACTAGAGTCAGTACTGGAAATTGCATCAATCAAATCTACTATTGTATGTGCTTTTTCATCAAAGACTTCATGTTCAGTTAGGTTATCCGGATTAATATTTAACGTCTATAATGATAATGTCAACAATTCATTTATTATTATAATTTATGGTAAATAATATAAAATATTCATATACAATTTACTATATATAAGCATAATATAGTATTATTATTATTTAAAATTATATTGAATATTAAAATTAACTTAAAATGTACCTTTTCTGAACTAGAGTCAGTACTGGAAATTGCATCAATCAAATCTACTATTGTATGTGCTTTTTCATCAAAGACTTCATGTTCAGTTAGGTTATCCGGATTAATATTTAACGTCTATAATGATAATGTCAACAATTCATTTATTATTATAATTTATGGTAAATAATATAAAATATTCATATACAATTTACTATATATAAGCATAATATAGCATTATTAATATTTAATAGTTATATTATTAAATATTAAAATTAACTTAAAATGTACCTTTTCTGAAATAGAGTCAGTACTGGAAATTGCATCAATCACATCTACTTTTGTATCTGCTTTCTCACAAAAGGCTTCATGTTCACATAGTTTATCCGGATTAATATTTAACGCCTATTATATTGATATATCAAAAATTCACAATTTGTTTAATTAATGCAATAAATAATAAGTAAACTTACATCATTTACAATCGGTATTTGTTCTGGACATACCGGTGTTTTTTTATTAAAATAAGTGAACAGCGTATTACATTTTCTTTTACTCATATTTATAAAAAAAAATTATTTACTAATAAATAACAAGTATTAGGTATTAATGTATTATTAAAAAATTCAAACAATTTAAATGTAGTAACACAGAATAGATGAAATCTAATATAATATAATGTTTACAACGTAGTAATATACATTGTACATTGACGCACAGCCATGTAAATATAAATAACTAACGACTACCCGAGGTACCAACTACCGTGTTCTATGGAGGTACCGAGCAATTTTTACGTTGGTCGTTATCAGTTATCACGTTTTGGAAACACCGACAAATACTAATAATATTTAACATCATAATACCATAGATAATATAAGATTATCTATGCATAATACTAGTATTACTAACCTAACCTAACCATAGAACAATATAACTCTCAACTCTGATATATTTTGTATATTACCAAATACTAAATATATAATTTTCGAAAAAACATCGATGATGCCGATAACGCAATGCACAGTCATGTACTCATTAAATTATTGTTCAACGTATATAACGGCTAATTTGATTCATTATTTTTATATTCCATTGCTGTGGTTAATGGCTAGCATTCTACTGAGTTACAGATCTCTTTGGGCTACGAACTAGGTACCTAAATAAATGAGTATTAATATTAAATATCTCTTATTTTCATCAAGTAACCAAATAGGTATAGACGTATAGTTTATTATATTGATTAAAATATTGCTAAGATGTCCAACCCCCCTCTGATCGCCGGCCCTCTTTTAAAAATGTGGTCAGGCCGTGGCCTGACCTAAACATAGGACTCGGCGCCACTGTAATTCAGTAATTGTTTAGTTATCATTTTGAATTTTAATATAAGGTATTTTAAACTGATTAAAAACTCATTATATTAAAAAAAAAATTAATTAATAATATAAATATATAATGCTTTTTTAAAAATTATAATTGGATACAAAGCAAAATACAAAAGTATTTTGTGTCTCCGAATTAGTAAAATAATTAAGATAATTTTAAGGGAAATAAATCATATTGAAATAACCTAATACTTTATATTATTTTATTTATAATAAATTTGCCATTTTACAATTAATACAAGCTAAATTGTGAAACTTTTTAAAATTATCTGTTTTTTATCTAGATAAAAATGGTTATCTTTTATCTATTATCTAGATAAATATTTTAAGTTTTATCTCAAGGTGGATTGATAAGGTGTAAACACTTGGCTTATTAGTTGATTGAAAATATTACTCCAGTTTAGCTCACCGCTAGATCGCGTTGCCTACCCGATAGAGGAGCAAAAATACACAGCTTCGTATGCAAGATTTAAAGAAAATTTAAGCAAAACACAATAAATTACCACTGTATTTGTTAAAATATGAATAAATTATAATTTTTTAACCAGAATAAAAAATGTCTATTATTTATGAACTATCCCTGGAGTCACAATTTGCTTTCTGATTGGTTTAATTGGAGGTAAAGAAAACAATATAGTAGGATCACAAATAAATACAAAATACAAGGAATTGGTGCTTGCATTAATTCTTTTGTATCAACATCAAAATTATTAATTAATGAAAAATCGTCACACTATACTAAATTTTCATTTAATTTTTATTATTTATTAGTATAAATTTAGAACATTATAAAATGCCTAATTTATGTTTTGTTCCTGGGTGTAATACTGGTTTGCCTAATGACCGAAAGTGTTATGAAGGTAAAAAGTATCCATCCAGATTCCATCCACCTGAGGTACCTTTGTAGACAAATTGTAGTTTGAAATATTAAAATATTAACTATTGTATTATTGTTTCATATTTCCAAATACTAATCAGTTAAAAAAGGGGGTTAAGTGGATGTCGCTCTGCTGTACAGTAGGTTACAAGTAGATCACTGTATAATGGATGGTATTAAATTTGAATTCAATGATATAATATCATTGTATACGAATAATCATTGCCCCCTGAAATTTTTTTCTAGTTGCGCCACTGTGAGTACTTGATATTACCTATCATAATACAAATAGCAAAATAAATTACTTTAATAGCAACATTTTTAATTCACTTTTTAATAGGTATAAAATATAACATTTTATTTCTATTATGAAAATATTAATTGCTTGTATATGACTAAAACTTTAGAATATGATTAATGTTTGGAATAAAAAAATTCCAAGAGCAGATAGGGATTTGAAAAAGAATGATGTAGTTTGTGAGCTTCATTTTCATTCAGATGATGTTATTAAAATAAAAAAGTATGAAGATGAAAAAGGAAATGATATTATTTATCCTCTTAGTAAAGCAATTTTAAAATCTAATGCAATTCCATCTATATTCCCGAATTTGCCATCGTACTTAAGCACAACCAATTTAAAAAAAAGAAAACCACGAGTTCAAAGGAAATCACCTATTAAGAAAAATAAGACCTATAATTCTTCCATTGTAAGTTTACCATATTTAAAAATATTTAAATATATTTTTTTTATGATTAGCTTGATTATTAATTTTATCAACAGAGTTTAAATGAAACGATTATAAAACCAATGATTTTAAATGAAGGCATTTCTTGTGATGAAGATGCTCATTTAAATGTACCTGAAATTTTAGAGTACAATATTTATCAGGATGCTAAAAATGTTAAATTACCAGGCACAATGTGGGGTTTCCATAGTGATGGTGTACAACAATTAATTTTTACACATGTTGAAGGTATTTTAATAGATAAATGTCTTAAGGTTATTTCTTCTACTAAAGCAAAGGTATAATAAATAAATACTTGGAGAATAATTAAAACTAATTTATTAATTAATCACATTATTACTTAGGTATTTATTAGAGGTAAAGATACAAACAATGAATATTATTTTAATACTCGCAGTGATGTAGAGAAATTACTTATAAATATTGAAAAAACAAAAATATGTCCTGGATACAATTCAATTAAGTCGGTTCATTGGTCTCCTAAATGTCTTCTTTACATTGAGGGGAGGAAAGTCCGATGCAGATATTGTTCAAATCTCAAAAAAAATGTTACTAAAAACAAAGATATATTTTTAACAAAACCTTCAACGATGAAGTTAACTTATAGAAGAACTCAACAAGCACGTAGACTTTCTCATAAGGTTCACATTTTGTAAAATATTATATGTAATAATTAGGTTTTATAATTAGAAAAATACATTTTATGCATATCATTTAATAGGTGAAAATAATGAAATCGAGTATTCTAAGTTTAAAAAATGAATTTTCAAAATTAAAAGAAGAGACAATTGACAATATGATTAAAACAATGCCACTAAAACAACAACAAGTAATAAAAATGTGTTTTAAAGCATGTTTAGCTCAATCCAAGCATGGAATAAGATATACACGTAATTGGGTATATGAATGTATATTAATGAAAATAAAGAGTACAGCACATTATCATAAAATGTGTACAGAAAAAATTTTACCACTTCCCACACCTAACACACTACGGCATTACATACAGAAATTAAAGCCAGCATATGGATTCCAACAAAGTACGTTCCAAATGCTAGAAGAGAAAGCTTCACAAATTCCAGCAGTTGAACGCCATGGTAATCATTGCTAAAATAAAATGTAAAGTACTTTTTATTTACATTTAATTAATGATGATTTTTAGGATGTTTACTTTTAGACGAAATGTCTCTTTCTCCTTCTGTTAATTTCAATAAATCAACTTTGTGTGTCGATGGTTATCTGGTTGATCTTGGCATATATACTCCTGAACACCAAAAAAACGAAATGGGTGACCATGCCTTGGTATTTATGTATCAGCCATATCAAGGGGCATGGATACAAACAATCGGAGCGTTTTTGAGTAAAGGGGCTGCTCCAAATAAAGTTCTTGAAAAACTTATAGTTGAAGCAATATTATTATTAGAAAAATCTGGATTTCAAGTGCATAATGTTGTTACTGATGGTGGCCCATGGAATAGAGGTATGTGGAATTTGTTTGGTATTACCAACACAAATGTTTTCTGTCAACATCCATCAGATCCTGAAAGAAAACTGTGGTTTACATCAGATTTTCCACACTTGGTTAAAACAATGTGGACAAGAGTCTTAAAAAACAAAACACTTGTGGTAAAAAAATGATATTTTTTTTAATCATTTTAACATATTGACGTCAGACGGCAATTACAAGTAACATAATATATAATTGTATATTTCATATTACATTGTATACATTTTATTTAGACACCTGATGGGTTAGTACAATTTGATCATTGGAAGTATTTAGTTGAACACGATGAGTTAAAACATATAAAATTATGTTATAAATTAACAAATGATCATCTGTATCCACAGCATTTTCAAAAGATGAATGTTAAAATGGCTATGGTAGTAAGTAACATTTATAAAAAGACTGAGACAGTTAAGAGAATATTTTGGCTGGTGAAGTTAAAGTAACTTATTATTATTATTAATTAAATTAAGGAAGTTAAAATGGGAAAAAGTATCTAACCTTAGTTAAAAAGTAAATTAATAGCTAAATGTTAAAGAATTTGAAAATGATTAATTATGTAACTTGTTAGTGTATAGCTTTCTGTGATTGAAGTTTTAGCATTTAAATTATAATATTATAATACACACCTATATATTTTATTTTATAAATTAGTTTTTCAGTAAAACAGTAGCTGATTGCATGGAAGAGTTGATGAATAGAGGTGAAACAAAATTTATGAATTGTAGACCAACAATAAATTTTATCAGAAAAATTAATACTTTGGTTGATGCTATGAATTCAAACACAGAAAAATATGGTCTGCAAGCTAACCCAAAATCACATAGCAATAAAGTATGTTTTTAACTTTGTGTTCAACGGTAAAATAAATTAATACGTTCACTTTATAGGTTCTCATGGATTTCATTGATTACTTGGAAGCATGGGAACTAAAAAGCCAAGATAAAAGATTCCGTTTTACAAGCCAGAGTGAAAGAGGACTAATTATTACTATAAAGAGTACATTAGAACTAATAGATTATCTTAGTGAAAAAGTGGGCTATAAATATCTTATGACAAAAAGAATTAATCAAGATAAATTAGAGGTAGGTTGGGTTATGTACTAAATATATTGTATACTTAATGCCTAATACCTTTAGGTACACCGTATATTTGTACACACATCACTTTTATATAATATTATCATATTTAGTTAATATTTACTTGTTATTTGTTAAGCATTTCTTTGGTATTGTACGGCAAGCATGTGGGTCAA